>APFE030974382.1:55406-82495 GCA_000404065.3 Pinus taeda | reverse complement strand
AGGACACCTTGAGAGATGCCACATCTGTTGCTGAGCCGAAGAGGCTGGTCAGAGAGAGTAGACCACCTGAGAGATTTTGTAGCTATATGGCGATGGTTACCAGCATCCTTGACTCTGAGCCTTCTAGCTTTGAGGAGGCAGCTAGCCAGCAGGTCTGGAGAGAGGCCATGCAGGAGGAGTATTCTTCTATCATGAAGAATGATGTTTGGGAGGTAGTGCTGAGGCCTGAGGGCAAGTCCGTGGTTACTTCCAGATGGCTTTACAAGGTAAAGCATGCTGCAGATGGCAGCATTGAGAAATTCAAAGCGAGGTTTGTGGCTAGAGGGTTCTCCCAGTAGAGGGAGTTGATTATGAGGAGACCTTCGCTCTCGTGGCTCGATATACTTCGATTCGCTCCATTATGTCGATAGCAGCAGAGATGGGTTGGAAGATCCACCAGATGGATGTGAAGACCGCATTTCTCAATGGCTTCATACAGGAGGAGGTGTACATTGAGCAGCTACAGGGCTTTGAGGTGCATGGGAAGGAGTCCCATGTGTGCAGACTGAAGAAGGCCCTTTATGGCCTGAAGCAAGCTCCCAGAGCTTGGGACTCCAGGATAGATACTTATTTGCAGGGGATGGGTTTCACAAAGAGTGAGGCAGATCCGAACCTTTACTTTATTGTGATAGGTGAGGAGCTTCTCATTCTGGTGCTGTATGTGGATGACTTGGTCATTACAGGTGCAGAGAGACTCATAGAGCACTGCAAGAGAGATCTTGCGACGGAGTTTGAGATGAAGGTCATTGGCTTGATGCATTACTTTTTGGGTTTGGAGGTGTGGCAGGAGGAGGGGCATTTCTTCCTGGGGCAGGGGAAGTATATTGTGGACATCCTTGGTAGATTCCACATGGAGGATTGTAGACCCATGTCGACATCGATGATCACCAACTGGAAGAAGCTTCATGCTTCGGATTCCGAGTTGGTGGATCCCACATTGTACAGGCAGCTGATTGTTTCCTTGATGTATTTGGTCAACACTAGACCAGATATCTGTTTTGCAGTCAACACGATGAGTCAGTTTATGTGTGAGCCTAGGAAGGTTCACTGGGTGGCTGCAAAACACATTTTGCGGTACTTGCAGGGACAGTGGATTATGGTCTGGACTACAGGCAGGGAGATGGAGTGAGATTGGTAGGATACACTGATTCTGATTGGGCAGGTTGTGCTTCTGATAGGAAGAGCACTTCAGGGTGCTGTTTTGGGTTGGGTTCAGCAGTAGTGTCTTGGTTCAGCCGGAAGCAGCAGTCGGTAGCACTGAGTTCAGCAGAAGCAGAGTATATGGCATCCAGTCTAGCTAGTTGTGAGGCCATCTAGCTTCGCAAGATGTTGTTTGGCTTATTTGGTCAGCCGTTGAGACCTTCAGTGATTTATTTTGATAATCAGAGTTGCATTAAACTCACGGAGAATCCAGTATTTCATGACAGGTCAAAGCATATCGGATCAAATATCATTTCATCAGAGACTATGTTCAGAAGGGAGCTGTGAAGCTTGAGTATATTTCCACTGATGAGCAGGTTGCAGATATTCTTACCAAAGCCTTACCACGGGGCAAGCATGTTTACTTCAGAGACAAGATGGGTGTGGTGAGGAACACCTTCCTCGGTAAGAGGGAGTGTTGAAATTTGGTACCGGAGGACAGGTGGTTCCCTTAGGCTTTGATCTTTGGCCTAGGGAAAAGTGTCCAAAAGAATTTAATTTTTCTCCTAAGTGACTTTATAATTTTTATAAAGTCAATCTAATTTAAAAGTGACTTTAAGTGATAAAGTTACTAAGTCTAATTTTAAAGTGACTTTTATAAAGTCAATGAAAAATTAGAAAGGAAAAGTGACTTTGGAAATAAATGACTAAGTGGGTCTTTATTAAAGTGGGGTGAATTAAAAATAGAAAGTGAGATTTAAATGTGCATTTAATCTCAGCCATTGATTTAAATCTATTTCAGCCATTGGATTTAGAGATCACCCAAAAGTCACTTGGATCACCAAAAGTCACTTGGAGTTATATTAAAGGAGGAAAAGGAGGAAAATATCCTTCATTCTTTCATGAGCAGATTGGGAGAAGGAGAGCAAGAGAGCAATGGAGATTTCTGGACAAGAAGGAGAAAGAGGCAGCAGTTTGGCACACATACCTGGCAGCTTTTCAACAAAATCAGAACAGCAGAAAGACAAGCAAAACAGCAGCAAGAACAAGCAGAAAAAGCTGATTTTTTGCTGAAAACTGAGAAGTTTCCAGGTGGTCCGTTGGGCTGAAAACGGATAAGTTTGCTTGCTGCAAAAATTATTTTGCTGTAATTTTTTTGCTGAAATTTTCTTGCTGTAAAAGGACATTTTTCAGAAATAAAGAAGAGCTCTCAAACTGGTTTTCCCCAAGAGTTGTAGGGGGTTTTTCCAGGGTCACGTTGACCAAAAATATCAGTGTTTTAATGTGTTTTAATGGCTGTTTATTACTGCTGATTTTTATTTCTGCAATTTCCAGCATTCTGTAAATTTTCCAGAATTTGTGTTTTCAGCAAAATTTTTTTTTTATCAGCTTGTTGAATGTATGGTTATGGGAAAGGACATTTAACTACATCGGAGAAATAAGGAGAAACTGAAAACCGGGGTGGAAAAACATAAATTTTAACACCTTGATTAATTCGATTACTTCGTTGGCATCTGAAATTTCTGTCAAATGTAACAACACCTTCACTGCATTTTCTGTGGTGTGTAAACTGGCTATTAGGTTCCCCATAACAACTTCCACTATCTTTTGAGGTTCAATTGGGGTTTCATCTTCATAAAGAAGAAAAGATGCCCCATGCTTCATGGTTAGCACTGCTAAAATAGCTGCAACATTCTTTTTTGTTCATAAATAAAACTCTTTAACTGTCGAATCCCTTTTTCTTTGTCTTGCACTTATGGCTTGATACTGTATTCCTTTCATCATGATGGAAATATGATCCTGCATTGGGCACTTTGTCAGGTTTGATGAATTATACGATTTTGGGCCAGAACCATATCTTAGAGTCTTGTGTTCTGAGTTTGAAATTTTTTCATAAGGTGGAATCTCAAGTGGCGATGGATGCTTGCAACCTTGTAATTATTAGCCAACCGAGTTCGGGCATAGTCCAAAGAATAAACAAAAAAGAGGGAAGATGCATCAACTTCACCATCGGAGTCCAGGTATCCATCAAACGAAATGGTTGATCTTCAAGACTCAGCCTCCCTTCCTGAACAAGTTTGAGCAAACATACCATATGTCAATGCAGTGAATGACACCATAAGTGGATTTCGGGGGGGCAGGGGGCGAGGGGTGTCCATAATGGTAAATGGTTTTAGACCTAGGGGGTCCGAACTCCTGCTCGTGCCATGTAAGATCAAAATGGTTTTATCAAAACAAGATTTCAGACCCCCCCCGCTGTTAAAGCTCGGATGATCTTGGGGGGGTCCGAAATGAATTGAAAACCATTGGTCTATAGGCACTAATATTTGACCATTGAAAACTGCTTGATATTTATCCCATGCACTGGCCTTGACTTGCCTAAGATATTTGATTTGATATGCTAATTTGACTTGTATATGACTTGTGATTAAAAATACAACTTTAATTTTAAAAAGATATTTATATAAAAATATTCAAATATATTTTTATAAAAATATCATGTTACTTTAAAATTAAAACTAAAATTTATAAATCATTCAAAAGTATTTAATCAACATATATCGTAGCATTTGACCACGAAAGAAATTGGCAATTTCTCACTAAAGATTTGTAGTTTTTAGTGTACCAAAATATGTTACAACAGGGGCCAATGGTGACACATTGTGATAATCAGAGTTGCATTAAGCTCTTTGAGAATCGTGTGTTTTTATGATCGGTCCAAGCATATTGAGATCATATATCACTTCATCAGAGACAGGGTTTAGAGAGTTGCTGTGAGATTGCAACATATTTCTATAGAGAAGTAAGTGGCAGATGTTTTCACGAAGCCTCTAGTGAAGGGAAAGTTTGTGAAGTATCGAGATATGCAGAGGGTGGTGGAGAATCCCTTCCTTGCTAGGAGGGAGTGTCGATGTGAGTAGCATTGGAAGGTCTTCTACATTTGCTTGGTGTCTTAGCATGTGGAAGACATTACTTGCCTCTTCTAGTGATTTATGTCTTCTTTTGTAACTTTAATTCATGAAAAGTATAGTAATTAAAGTCAATTAATTATTGTGGGCTATTGGGTTATTTTCCATGGATAAATAATTTAATTATTTAAGTGAATTAGAAATAATTTCAACTATTGATCTCCAAGATTATTCTAGAAGAGAGATTGGGGTTAGGGATTTAGACTCAATGAAAATTATAAATGGAGGCTAGCGATGGAGGTGAAGACATAATGAAGAGCATAAGTGTGTGAGCGAGTCATCACGAGAGAGAGCGATTTTCTTTGTAGTGCGAGTGGCTTAATGACTAGTGCGCAGAGGAGAGGTGCAAGTGGGTTTGAGTGAATCCAAGGAGGCCAAGTGGGAGGAGATTGTAGGGTTGAGTTGATAGTGGGAGATCATGTTTTTTTGGAGGAGGCCGAGTTGTTGGAGTGCTGAGGTTTTTCCAATGCAAATTAGTGGCAGGGCACAAATCGAGTTGCTGGAGGGCGCAAATTTGATTGTTGGAGGTAGATTTATTCAAAGCAATTTCATTTGAAGGTAGATTTCCTCGGGGCCAATTTACTTGGGCCAAATTCATTATAAGGGAGTCGAGTTGCAGGTTCCAGATTGTATTTCTCCTTGTATCTCTATGGGTCGAAAAACCTAGATTTTCTAGATAATGAAATGACGGAGAATTTTTGTAGGTTAATCAATTTTGCAATATGTGATTGATCTCTCTAGTTTATTTTCGCTGCGTATTTTTAATTCTAGAAGTTAAAGATACCACTTGTTGTTGTACAAAATGTCTAAGCATTGCGACAACGGCTCAGATCGGGGCCTGTCACCCTGATCCCCAATCTCTCTGTTTAAGTTGTCTCCATACAATAGGCTAAGGGGGGTAGACGCTAAAGGGGGTAGACCCTACGAAAATGGAATGAAGGAGAACTAGTTGGAAACCAGCCAGTTCGGGAGACACAGTGAAGCGACCAAGTACTTGATTTAGATTTAGCAAGATTTATAGGATTTGATTAGATTTTAAGCAATTGATAGCAGTGCCTTATGGAGTCAACTATCTTGCTAGGAAATTTAGGGCCAAGTAATTGATTTGCAACTGCTGCTTGGATGAATGACTATCTTATATGAAGTGCAGATTCTAAAGTTAATATGAGATGCAAGAATCTTGGTTAATTTTAGTTAAATGCCTATCTAAGTTTATATGCAAACGCACAAGATGATTAGAAGATGAGATGAAGTTAGATTCAACGATGAAAAGTGCATATGCTACGATCTGATTCAGAGTTATATATCAAAGCCCTTAATTGTCAAAATGAATGTTCACTTCACTAGACAAAGATTAAAAGATAAACTTCTTAGCAATATCATAATTAGACCACAAGCTTACTTCAAATCTTCTAGATTCTTTCAAATGCAATTATAGCTCAAAGAAAACAAAAGCGTCTTCACAAATTAATATCAGATGCTCAAAAATACTCAGTTTATGAAACAAAAGATATGCATTTTATTACAATTCCATGACAGAGTACTTAATTTTCAGAAATTAGTTTATAGAACAACTATCAATGGTATTTTTATGCCAAAAATTTACTGAAAAGTTTCCAAACTTGCCCATATGAATTATAAAAAATTTTCAGCCTGTTATGATGTGATTTCCAAAATTATATCAGATCTATCATCTGATATACTTATTATAATCAACAATTAAAACATGAAATAAGTCTAATGATGAATGCCCAACTCAAGAAATTAATTCCTTAATGTATTAGACAATTTAGGAACTGATTTTGGGCTAACTCACATGAAATTTTGCCACTTTTATATTTCAGACTTCAGAAACAGAATTATTCAGAGATAACAATCACCCAAAATGTAGATCTAGGCCAAATTTTTGATACACATTAAACATAAATGACTTATTAATGTATTTAGCAATTTATTTAGTTAATTTCAAACCACTTAGATGTGTTTTTCACCACTATTAGAAAGATATATGACCGTTGTAGCAAATAGTGAGGAAAAAGATGGTTTAGAGATCAAACTCTTAGGCCCTAGGCCTTGAAGATCACTTGCCCAAGTTGCCAAAAAAAATTCAATACCTGAAACACAATTTTTTACCAGATTTTCTGCAAAAACCCACCAATGATTAGCTTTAGAAAATCAAATATTTAAATCAGAAATGGAGCAAGGGGAATCTACGACTAATGAGAGCTAGCACTAGGCTTAATACAACTAGCGTTGGGCTAGGAGAAGGCAGATCTAGTTTTAGGAGCCTCAAAACTTGAAACCCTTGTTCTAAAAAAAATATTTTGCTTCAGATCTTCAGATTTATTGCAAAACCTTTAATGGCTGGCCTTGCAAAAATATTTGGGACAAGATATTGCCCTCTAGGGCCTAGTTTTGTCTCAAAACCTCTAGATTTGCTTGAAAAATCTTAAGTCTGAAGATTTACTTGCCTGATTTCCCAGATCTATTCCTGCAAACAATCTTTCAGCCCAGATCTTACCCCCCAAGGTCTAGATCTGACTCAGATCTGAAGATTTCCTTGGCTGATTTCTCAGATCTATTCCTTCACACAATCTTTGAGCCTAGATCTTGCCCTCCAGGGTCTAGATCTGGCTGAGATTTGAAGATTTCTTTGGCTGATTTCTCAGATCTATTCTTACACACAATCTTTGAGCCCAGATCTTTCCCTCCAGGGTCTAGAACTGATTCAATTCTGAAGATTTCCTTGGCTGATTTCTCAGATCTATTCCTGCACAAGTGAAAAGAGAAAAACCCAATACCCAATATGTACAAAAATAAAGAAAATCCCAAAAAACCCAAGTGTTAAAATTCAAAATTATGCTACAAAATTTTAGATCTACACAAGTAAATAACAGATCTATACAAATAATTTACAGATCTATCAGATCTGAGGAGTATGAATCCAACTCCGCTCCCAGATTTGATAATCTAAGGCTCTTAATAGCCAGACTTATAAAATCTCCACAAAATATTTAAAAGATTTTGAAATTTTAAAACACCCTGCATAAATCCCGAGGCTTATATGAAGTAGGCTCTTCAGAAAATATGTGTTGAGAGTTGGCTAGTCCAACTGAAGACTATCCCCAAACGCTCAATGAGAACCTGAGAGATTTTCTACAAACACTAGATCAACCATCAAATCAAGGAGAGAAATAGAAAAACAATAAAATTATGAAGAAATACAGATACATGCTATTTCAATCAAAATTAAAAATGTTATCCTAGATCCAAAAAATTGAATAAGATACTTGTATTCAGATTATTGTAAGAGAGCTATTGATTGATAGTTTTCACATAATATTAAGCAGGAATTAAAACAATGTTACCATAAATTCATGAAGAGGGACACTACAACACATTGAAACCCCAAAGACTTTTGCATTAATTTCAAAAATGTATACAGGAGAGCTTGAGAGGTACACGATTCAAAGATCGGTTGGATCAACTAACAAATGACTTCCTATTTAAAGATAAATCTTTCAATGGCTAGTTTGAGTGATCTTCGTCAAAGCAGTCTCAACTGTTGATGAGGATTAAAATTTCTTTTAATCTCATCCGTCGAAATATTAAATTCTTGAGGAAATTCAAAATTTTCAATTAAATGCATTTTAATTAACTCAAAAATAAATTTTTTGAGTTAATTTCCTCAAAAATTTGACTTTGACTTTGACTTAAACTAAGGGATCAAAGGAAAGAAAACTTGCAAAATAATTAATTTACCTTAGTCCCAAGACCTTTTAAAATTTGAATTTTAAATGATTGACAAATTTTGTCTTTGGAAAATTTAAATTATCTAGGACTTAGAATTAATTAAATTTTTGGCTTAGGATTTTAATTAATTTTTGGCCACAAAATTGAATTAATTAACCTATGAGGGGATAAATGATTTTTCCAACCTCCAAGACACTTTACATCATAATTTTCATATCTTTTACATCATAAGGGGGAAAACCCATATGTAACCCATTTCTGCGACACAAATATAATCCAACAGACCAAACAATTTGTAATAAAATAACCTAACTAAATAGTTAGGATTATTCCCAAATCACTTTTACATAGACTCGATCTATAACACTAGGACTCGCCTAAGGTCAGTGACAAGATACATTCTTGCTCTGGGGTAAGACTGAAGGAAAACTCTGTCGACCATTCGAGAATGGACCGGTGAAACAAAAATCGTCCTAGCATGTAGATAGTCACTAGAAAAGTAGGTTTACCTAGGCAATTACATACATGACACGGATCTGCTGAGATTCCTTACATCATATACATGCAGAATGGGTTTACACTGTAACATGATAATCAGGCTGATGATGATCGCTGAATGACATGGACACATCGATTAGGCGCTATCCTTTTTGTGCAAAAAGGGGGTGTATTGCTATGGGTCGTCGATACGTAGTGGTCAACACCACTAGTTTATTTTTCGGTGATTTAGTTATTTTTTTTCAACTGTGGTTCCATGGGTAATAATCCAGGCATATCCACCCGAAGGGATCTACCCACCGGCTTATCTGGTCGGGCCTAACCCTAAGGGCATTGAGGAGATTTGACCCCATGACCTCCTAATTGGAAAGGTACTTCCCAACGAGAACTCGACCAATTGAGCTATCCCTTTGGGCTTGGTGATTTAGTTATTATTTGGGTAAATAAATAATAAATTGGGGATAAATTAAATTGCCGTGAGAAAATAAATCTAGTTGGTATTAGAAAATTGACCGATCTCTCTCTCATTTTGTCTTCTCCTTGGCCTAGCCTTTCCTTTATAAGCTTGAGTTGTGACCGAATCCACAACCCTAATCTCCAAAGTGATTGATGGTTGAGATTAGATCTCAACATCACTGAAGATCGACATTTGAGATCCATCTAATTCACTAATGCTTCAATATATTAACTCACTTTATCTTATAAAGTTCAATTACTTCAATTACTAAAGCAATTGCTAAGGTTAAGGGTGTATTAGGCGACTTCCGCACACCTAGACACTTAGGATTGTGCAGAAGTACCTGCCCAAGCTACCATTGTCGACGATATTATGGCTCTATTTTGGAGTGCATGCCCTAAGGATGCAACATTGTTAGAACTAATGCATTGGATTTTATGCTTTGTTATTGCTTTTCCCTACATACTTCAAGTCTATAACTGCGATTGAAATTTTGTTGAACTAGGGCTTTAGAAACAAATATACCCTGTGTTGATATGTTCTCTATTATTATTTTTGTAAAGGTCATAGAGACATGATACAGCGGTAATACTATGCCCTTTCGTTCATTTTACATGCCATTACTAAATATAGAGTGGAAATGGTTAAGTCACTTCTACATTGATGAGATACAAATTACTTTTGCAGATTTCATTTGCCCAATATATTTATTTTAGCTTTTATGCATGTTGATATATGCTATTTGATCTTTTCGGTCTGTTGGTGTTTTGGAACATCTATTTTTCTGTCTTTGGAGTTATTCTACAGATATGATATACACCATGAGAGCATATCATCCATCCTTGTGCTTGGTGAATGTTAGACTATAAGGAAGTTGGTGAGATTACCCACCTTCTAATATGTATCAATGGCAGACTGGACAATTTTCTCCTGTACCAATTTTGACTTTATCACCTGCTCGCAAGTTATCTTGTTCATGGTTTCTTTCCTCTCCATCAGTCTGCAGTTCTTTGCATATGTGCTCTACTGTTTTGATTGTTGTGTTTGTGAACTCATTGTGTACTTATGCATTTAGAAACTTGTAGGTACATTTGTCTTTACAAATTTTCAAATCAATAAGAATAGTTACTGTCACTGTCACTGTACATTACATATTGTTTTTATTTAGGAAGTTGCTTAGTCATATTCAAAGATAAGTTTTTATTTTTGCATTAAGGAAAACTTATCCGAAGGGTATTTCTGCAGTTATAGGATGTTTAGCAATGAAGACGTGACCATTGGGGCATGGATGCTTGCTATGAATGTCAACCATGAAGATAACCGGGAGCTGTGTTCTCCTGAGTGTACACCAACTTCTATTGCTGTATGGGATATCCCAAAGTGCTCAGGTAAGATTGTCATGTTCATGGCTTCCAATGTTTGTCTCCTTTTTCTATCTCTGCCATAATATCTCATACTTTGCATAAACATACTAGAAAGCTAAAGTATTTTTTGCAACTAAGTAGGCTGGTAGATGTATCTGTAAATATTGCCAGTAAATTTTGGACTCTTCTAAAGCTTTCTGCCATGTTGAAGGCTTGAATCTCATAGGATTTTTTACATGCATACAAAGCTTTAAGTAGAATTTCACAGCTAAATTACGTGAAACACATTAAATATTTCCTCATGCATGTTGTAGATCTCTGTTCCATTTATGCTGACGTTTCCTTAAGAATTAAGAGTGCAACTGTCTTAAGGAAATAGGGTGAAAATTGAGTTTATTATTGGGGTATCAAATAGCACAGGGACATAGTTTCTCTTTGTGTAGTAATTGCTTTTTAATTGTTGAGTTAAAGTACCCCCTATGAGATCTCATAGATATGCACAAGAAGATCATCATGGCCTAGGCCAAAGTATGAACCTATTAGGCTATTTGATATATCTTAGTCTTTCCTTGGTTATTTATACTAATATCTGTACAAGTTGTGTGGAAAAGGATACGAATTCATCAGATGTCTTGAAAAGTTAGGATCTAGAAAGGGAGAAATTACATCTCTCTCTATATATATTAAAATTGGAAACTGCCTTTCTTATAGATAGTAATCTCAGAAAGAAGTATGTCCTGCCCTGCTAAGAATGAGGTTGTTGGTACCTTGGTACATCATTACAATGATCTGCCCAAAAGCTACATTGATAATATTCTGCCTGAAAGCTACAACCAATGATTTGCATAAGAAGGCCCAAGATCACTACTAGTCACATCTGACAACCGCATGCAAAGGAGGAGCATGCTTGCCAGGACTTGAACCTAGGTCATTGTTACAATTTGTGTTGAAAAAAGCGGCATCGGCAAGGGTCCAGAAAACATATTTTCGGCCAAATTGGTGAAAAAATTGGCAAAAATCCTGCAACCACTACACATTAAAAAATTCAAAATATATTCATTTTTTTCAAAATTGGGAAAAATTGGGAAAAAGTCGGAAAAAATCGTGATTTTTACTTGGCAATTTTTTGGCTGCTGGAAAAAATCTTGATGTTGCCGATTTGTTGTGATTTTTCGCTGATGTTACAACACTGGTTACAACAACCACTTCATGTCACTACTAGACCGCAACTTGATGGATACACACACACACACACAAACACACATATAAGGTGAGCTCAATTGGTTGAATCCATAGGTCAAAGGTTTAAATCCAATGTAGTCCATTTGAGTTACCAATTGTGCTTGTGACTGGTGGACGCCTTGTCAAAATTGGACCAGCTATCAGAACAATTGACCCCAAAAATTGGAATTGGAATAGAATTCGACTGCAATTGGTACAAACTGTGAAAAAATATTGGTTGACCAAAACACACAAAATATGCAAATTTTGATTAAAACAATATATTCATGAACATCCATGCAAATACAAACCATAAACACAAATATCCAAAGTTTCATGATGTATATAATAAGTAAGGTTTTAGATTTAGAATTAGGCCTTTAGGTTTTTGTTATTTCATGTTTAAAGTAAATTTGGTGTGCCCATGTGTGTTTATATTGAACTGTATGGAACTATCCGTTTGAAACTGGAGAGATATAGTTCCATATGGAATTGGTCATTTCTGGTTTGATGGGTCAGTTTTGCTTGGAAACCTCCTAGAATAAGTTTGGCTTGTTGGTTCAGCTAGTTTCAGTCTTGTTTGTGTTGATTTTTAGTGATTTCCTTAACTGATAATTACATCCATTGATTTCTTCATTAGTTCAACTTGTGTCACATTCCTCGTTAAGCAATTACACAGAGAAAATCTCAAGGGAAAAACAACCTTTTCTGGATGTCCTAACAACCTTTTTTGACGTGATTCTGGATGTCCTAACAATCTGTACAATCCCCCCTCTCAAGCACCAATCACTCTTGCTGAGTCTATGCTCAAGTCTCTAGGTCATACAAGAACCCGACTATTTAGCAACTAGAGTAAGAAAAATCTTCCCGTAGTGCACTCCCTCTTTCTAGGAGAATCTTCTTACCACAATTTTTTCTTTGTACATCCTGATGTTGCCATCTGCTGCATGAATCATTGCATTTGGTAGTCTCCATAATTCTTATTTCTTGCAAAAAATCCACTCAAGAGGCCATGGAATAAAAGTTATAACCAAGCAAAATACAATGACAAGAGGCTGACCAAAAAAATAAATAGTAATAATCTAGGAAAAAAATGAAGTAGTGATCTCTTGATTAATGAAGAACTGCTGAGGATTGTCAACTCTCTTTTTGACAAAGTCTATAGGGGAATCTGGGAGATCTGTCATGTGCCTAGAGGCATAACTGTCCACAAATATTAGTGTAAGTAGATCCTAAATGAAGAATTCCGTTTACTTCTGTTGACATGGATGCTCATCATCATCATCATCATCATGAACATTGGCTGCTAATGCATGCTGCTTTTCCTTCCTTTTCTTCTCAGGACACTAGGAGGAATAGTGTCCAAAATTATTACAAATGAAGCACTTGACCTTTGACATATAATTCTTCTTCTAATTTTGAACAAGAGCGGGTCTTCTACCTGTATTCTTCTTATCAAACTTTCTAAAGTTCCTCCTTCCCTTTCCTTTCCTTGTGTGAGCTGCAAGAGCTTGAGTTTCTTCATACTGCGGATTTTGCAAGCTATTCCCTGGACAACAATTTGGTCTCCTCTTGGACACAATCAATCCATAGCTCTTATCAAACGTAGGCAGATTTTCTTGTGCACAAATTCCCTGAATAAATGGCTCCTATGAGGAAGGAAATCCATTGAGAGTCACTGTAACAAGCTCTGTATCATTAATGATATTTCCAATGGCTACAAGCTCATCTCTCAATTGAGAGATTCTCTTAAGATATGAGACAACAAAATCTAATCTAGACATCATGACACTATGAAGATGATCTCTCAAGATTAACTTCCTACTAGTGTTGTTGCTCTCGTACAATCCAACCAGAGCATGATATACTTCCTTGATAGTTTTCAATGCAACAACGTGAGGGATCAAGTGATCCTTTATGAAATCTACCAAGATTCTCTTGTCCTGGCTTCATTTGTCTTGTACTTGGCTTCCTCCTCAAATCCCTTTGGTTTTGGAATAACTTTCTCACATGAACTTGAAGCTCATTCTTTTCCAATATAAGGTGTACCTTGGTCTTCCAAGGTCTGAAGTTGATGGCACCATCTAGCCTGTCTTCAACTGAGACTTGGTGCCATTTCCAAAAGTCCAATTAAGCTACTTGTCTCTTATGCTGAGTTCAATGACTACTCTTTCAACAAAGGTTTGATACCATGTTGATTTTTCTACAAGATGCATAGTAGAAACCAATCTTCTGATTTGATAATTGCTACCTAATGATCTTTAAACAATTTTTCTTGAGTCGCTGATATCATTGAGCAATTATACACATAAAATTTCAACAATAAATGCAATGGAAGCTGTAAAGATCCTAAAGAGACAACCATGTACAATAGAGACAACAAATTTTCCCTATGAAACCCTACCTTGGGAGAAAACCCAACAACTTTTCTTCTAGGAGAAATTATTCTTCAGCAAGGGCTGAATTTCGGCCTATCATAGCTTGGTCAAAGGGGCTGAAATTCGGTTCGAAATGCCTTGTCAAACTACAGGGTTTGACTTGTGGTCAACCCTCGGTCAATGCCCAGAATAGGAACAAAATCTCGGTCAACAAACAATCAACGAATCATAGAATATTCGGCGTCTAAAGTCAGTCAAAAGCGCCGTCAAACAATAACATGAAGATCCAAGTCAACGCTCAAAGCAGAGATAAGAGAGGTCAAACTTTGCTAGAATTTTTTGTTTTCTTCCTCCTTCACATGTGTGAACAAAACTCCTTGATTGGTCGAATGAATGAGTTGATGATGATACCCATTGAGGTCCAAGGAATGCTAATTTGTGTGTCAAGAGGAGGGTTTTGACCTTGGGGTCAAACCCCTTCAAGTGGTTGGGCCAATTTGCCCATTGGAGGTTGAGTTGGACAACAATAAAACCAATAATTTCTCCTTTGATTTTGACAATGAAAATATTGATCGGAACTACCTTTTTTCAACACTCTTGACCATTCTTAACTTGTAATTCATCATTTTGAGGTCTTTGATTTATTCTTTTTTGATAACAGCCTAGACTCCTCTTGGATACATGAGACGCACAATTGATCGAATGTTGTTATGAGGATACTAGAAGCAAAAGAATCCCATGAATTTGGAAAACCATTTAGAGTTATAGTCACAAGTTCTGAATCATCAATGATTTCTCCAATGGCCTTGAGTTGATCTCTCAAGGGGGAGATCTTCATGAAGTAGGAGGTCATTGAATCTAATCTAATCTAATCATATGAATGTTACATATCTGATTTCTTAAGATCTTTTTGCGTTCAATGTTGTTGATCATGTTTAGCCCTACTAGGTTATCATAAACTTGTTTTGAATTCTTCATTCTTGAAAAAAAAGGAATCAAGTGGTCTTTGTTGGATTCAACAAGAATCCTTTTGGTCTTGATTTCCAATCTCTTGTGCTAAATCTTTTCCTCATTATCCTTGGGCTCAAAAACCTCTCCTTTCACATATTTCAAGACATCATTTTCTTCGTGAATGGGATCTATTCTAGTCTTCCAAGCCCTGAAGTTTGATGCCCCTTCCAAATCATGTTCAAGCTTGATAGAGGAACCCATGGTCAAAGATCTTGTCAATGATTAGATTGTAGAAGTGTCTTCAAGAGTGATCTCAATGCCCTTTCTTTCACCAAAGCTCTGATACCATGTTGAATTTTAAGGTGCAATTAGAATAAGCACAATTTTTTGCGAGATAATTACTTCCAATGATACAATTATATCTTTAGCACATTCCATATCATTAAGAAATTACGCTTTAGAAATTTCAACTCTAAGAACAGTAGGGTAGTAGAGATCACAGTGAAAATAACGATGCACAAAAGGCATAATAATTTATCCTGGGAAAATCCAAACCAGGGAAAAACCCAACAATTTTGTTTGTTTGTTTGTTTGTTTTAGTTATTGTTGTATTTCTCGTGAAATTGTCCAATTCAATCAAATGTACATCTGAATATTTTAGTCAAACAAAGTCAAATTGACTTCACCACTTTCCAATTCTAACTTGGTCAAAGGAGAGAGATTAAAAGTATTTTGTTTTGCTAGTCAAAGTTTGGTCAATGATGAGTTTCGACCTTTGCTGCTTCTGGTCAACCATGGTCAATGAGGCTGAATTTTGGCCTTGCAACTTAGAAATTTTGGTCAAATAGTCACACTTGACTTGATGTCAAGACTGGTCAAGACAAGTTTGGTCAACTCAGAAATTTTGTCCAGAAATTTGGTCAAAGATTCCAAGTCAAATTAGCCCATAAATGCCAAAGTCAACGTTAGTCAAACAGAGATAGTATAGGTCAAACTTCATTGGTCAACTCAAAATTCTTCTTCCTCCTTCGCACATGTGAACAAAATCCTTCTTTAGATGATTTGAGTTGTCAATGATTCTCCCAAAAGTGGAGGACGAAATGTTAATGTATATGAGTGTAATCAAGTGTAATTCTCCCAAGGGTCAAACCCCTTTAATTGGTGGGGCCGGCCTATCCAACTTGGAGCCTACATGAACCTTAAAATATTTTTTTTTCTTTGACTTTGTTGACTTTCATATTGACGACAATGTAATGTCCCCATTTTTAGTTTCCCTTATGATGCAGTTAGGTGGCTTTGTAGGATGTTTGACAACTAGGTTACAAGTGTGAAATTACAGCATTAGTGTGCCTGAAGAGTTTTTGGAGGAGTTTACGGGGTCCGATGGACTTCGCTTGCTATATTTCATCATTGGGGGAAATTCTGCACAGTTCGTTCTTGGTTTCGTTGCATTCTAATGAATCCTGTAAAAAATGTTATTATTGAGCATATCTTAATTAAAAATGTTAAAGTTGTCATTTTGAGAGGAATATTTGATGAAACACCCTAGTGTAATAGTTCGTTGGAACTGAAATGATGAGATATACAGGTTAGGATGGTGAAAAGAGACTTTTAGTGGCCAGAGAGATCATAGACACAGAGTTACCATTTTCCTGGATTAAAAGTGGCTTTAATTACACTCGATTAATTAAAAAGGGGAAAATGGTTAATTGAAGAGAAAGGTCAAAGGGGGAAAGTGACTTAAATAAAATAAAATAAAAATAACTTAAGTAAAAGGGGAGAATCTTCTAGAATGGAAATAAAATGATAAATAAAGTACTTCTAGAAGGTTGGAGAGGGATCCATTTGATCTTCAAAAGGAAGGGAAGCAAATCATTCGAGACATCTTGGTTTGGTGATATTTTCTTATTGAAGAGGTTTTGGGAGCAAGGTTCTTAGCTTCAGTGAGTGCCAAGACGAAAACCCTTGGGTTTACTTGTGAGTTGGACGAAAACCCAACCCGCTGTTGAGGAGATTTCATCCAAAAACCTCACAGAGCTTCAACAACATATTTGGAGATCATATCTGGGGCAGAACTGTGTAATGCAGCGAGGATCAACTAGATTCTCGATTTGAGCTATAATATTTGTTGCAGTTCCATTTTAGGAGGTCAGATCCAGTGTTGCAGCAGATTATTTTGAGTCAAAATCCAGTTTGCAGCAGATTATTTTGAGACTGAATCCAGTTTGCAACAGTTTGGAGGGTTCTATCTCAACTATACATCAGTTATTTGTATGGGCATGTAATTTTTGTATTTATACTAATATAATAAAGCTGAGATTTGCTGCATTGGTCTTGTATTTTTATTGCTATAATTTTATTTTCAATTCGTTGGAGCAATTGTAGAAATTTTTGTTTTCCCACCCCGGTTTTCAGTTTCTCCTTATTTCTCCCATATAGTTAAATGCCCTTTTCCCATAACCATACATTTAACAACTGAAAAAATAATTTTTGTTCTTCTGAAAACACAAATTCTGGAAATTTTACAGAATGCTGGAAATTGCAGAAATAAAAATCAGCAGTAACAAACAGCCATTAAAACACATTTAAACACAGAGATTTTTGGTCAATGTGACCCTTGAAAAACCCTCTACAACTCTTGGGGAAAACCAGTTTGAGAGCTCTTCTTTATTTCTGGAAAATGCCTTTTACAGTGAGAAAATTTCAGCAAAACAAATTTTTCCAGCAAATAACTTATCTCATTTTTCAGCGTCACAGTCAAATTGAACTTGCTGTACGGATGTACGGACCGTACAGATGTACAAACTATACGGATGTACGGATCATACAGACTGTATGTATTGTACGGACGGCCGTACAGACTGTACGGACATACCTCGGTTTCCATGCATAAAATCGCCTCCTTGAAATTCGTGCCCAAAAATCAGTGTTTTACTGTTTGCTCAGCAAAAATCTGCCTTTTACTGCTTGTTCTTTCAGCTGTACGGATTTGCTGAAGTGCTGCCTTGGAATATGTGCCAAGCTGTTGCCTCCTTCTCCTTCCTGTCCAGAAATCTCCCTTGCTCTCTTGCTCTCATTCTCCCAATCTGCTCATGAAAGAATGAATGATCTTTTCCTCCTTTTCCTCCCTTAATCCAACCCTAAGTGACTTTTGGGTGATCCCTAAATCCAATGGCTGAGATAGATTCAGATCTATGGCTGAGATTAAATGCTTATTTAAATTTCACTTTCTATTTTTTAATTCACCCCACTTTAATAAAGACCCACTTAGTCATTTATTTCCAAAGTCACTTTTCCTTTCTAATTTTACATTGACTTTATTAAAGTCACTTTAAAATTAGACTTTAATAACTTTATCACTTAAAGTCACTTTAGAAGAAAAATTAAATTCTTTTTGGACACTTTTCCCTAGGCCAAAGATCAAAGCTTAAGGGAACCACCTGTCCTCTGGTACCAAATTTCAACAGCAATAACATTATTTATTCTGGGTTTTTATGCTACCAATTTCTCTGGCATAAATTGATTGATGAATTTTCATGATAATTTTGAATAAAAATTCACGGTGTATTTTATAGAAGAAAAATTTCATAAATTTAACGAAAATATTGAAAAGGGATATTACAATGGTATCAGAGCATGATTTTGACCCGCCGTGGTTTAAAATTCAAAGTTTGTAGCATTGTTGTATGGTTCCTGAATAATAAAGGAGCCAAGTTCGTGGATTAAAATTCCTAAATCTATTTGTTGGAGAATAATTGTTGTAGGTGTGTTGAAGAAAAATAAATTGTTGGACCAGATTTTTAGCAGGTGATTCTCAAGTGTCAAAGTGACACATTTTTGTCGAGTGAAATTACTATTTCGTGAGTCCAATTTTATTGCTCAACTTGTGGAATCGAGTTTCAATCTTTGAAAGGAGACTAGAATCAGTGATCTTGTTGGGGCAAATTTATTTTACTGGGCCAAATTTATTCTACTTGGCTGAAATTATTTTGTTGGGCCGTATTTATCTTGTTGTGCCAAATGTGTCTCGCAGGGGTGAAATTATTTTGCTGGGACAAATTTATCTTGCTGGGCCAAAATTATTTCGCTGGGCTGAATTTATCTTGCTGGGCTGAATTTACCTTGATGTGCCAAAATTGTTTTGCTGGGCCAAATTTACCTTGCTGGGCAAAATTGATCTTTCTAGGCCAAAATTACTCTGTTGGGCTGAATTTGTCTTGTTGTGCCTAATATCTGTTGCTAGGCCAAAATTGTTTTGTTGTGCCAAATTTCTCTTGATGGGTCGTGTTGACTACTCGGTGTCAACTACCCCTCAAGCAGAGTTCAGTGCAAAGCAGTCAACAATTTTCCAAGATTTCAGCATCATCATGCAATTTTTGGCCATCATAATGCAATGCATATTTTGCAGCCTGGTGGGCCATTATGTAAAAATGATTTTAGTACGCTAATTATGTTAAAATTTGGGTACCAAAGGACATGTCGTTCCTTAAGGCTTTGATCTTTGGCCTAGGGAAAAGTGTCCAAATTTTTCTTTTTACTTTTCTCCTAAAGTGGCTTTATAAATAGTAAAGTCAATTTAATTTAAAAGTGACTTTATAAGTGATAAAGTTACATTTTAATTTAAAAGTGACTTTATAAGTGGTAAAGTTACATTCTAATTTAAATGTGACTTTATTAATGTCAATGAAGAATTAGAATGTGAAAAAGTGACTATGGAAATAAACACTAAGTGGGTCTTTATTTAAGTGGGTGAGTTAAAAAATAGAAAGTGAGAATTAAATGCACATTTATTCTCATCCGTAGATCTAAATGAATCTCAACCATTAGATCTTAGGGTAACCCAAAAGGTCATTTAGAGAATAAAAGGAGAAGAGGAGGAAAAAATCAATTCATTCTTTGATGAGCATTTGAGAGAAAGAGGAGAGAATAAGGAGAAAATTTCTGAGCAGTGAGGAAGTGAAGGAGAGTAGTGAGAAGACATCACAACAAATCTGGGCAGCAGCGTTTATTGACATGCATCCCAAGGCAAAGCCGTACAACAGGAGAAAGACACAGATATCGAGGAAGAGGGACATCACAGAAATCGACGAAGAGAGACGGCAACAAGGGCATGAATTTTGAGGCAGTTGTACTGCTGAAATTCATACAAGTTTTGGGCACATTTTTTTAGGCTAGCCATACAACATTTAATGCTGTTTTATTGCTGGAAATTTTTTTGTTTTGGTTGTTTGTTGATTGGCACAATTTTCGAGGTGGAGTTAAACCACAGAAATCAAGATAAGTTGTTATTTGTGGTTGCTGGAATTTTTACTGTGTATTTCAGTTTCTCAATAAAAGCATTTTTAGAAATAAAGAATAGCTCTCAAATTGGTTTTCTCCAAGGGTCGTAGGGGGTTTTTCTAGGGTCACATTGACTTAAATCACTGTGTTATTTTCCGTGTGTGGTTGTCATAATTTTGCTGTGTTTTATTTCTACAATTTTAGCAGTTGTGAAATCTCTAAATTTGTGTTTTTAGAAAATATTGTCATTTCCAGATTTTAGAATTTTTTATCATGCTTGGATTTAAAACTAAATGCATGGAGTGATAAGGAAAACTGATAACAGGAGTGGGGGTTGAAATTTCTTCATGGTATCAAAGGTTGGTTGGCTGAAAAGTGCGGTTTGGGACAACAAAGTGAAAATTACAACGAGCTGATTTTTACACAGAAAACATAAACCTTTATCACAGATTTGAAAATTTCATTTTGGTAGGACAGTGAAACATGTCTTTGGGTTTGAGAGTTGAAGACAGGTTATATGGGTAGAACAAATACAATGCATGGAAGGAGAGAATCCAGAGCATCTTTGAGGAAGTAAATTGTCATTTTTAATTAAAAAAATATATATATATTTTTAATTAAAATGACAATTTATATAATAGTTGTTATATATACCAGTGTTGTGAAAATCACGATATTATCGCGATTTTATCGTTTTATTGCGAGTTTTTCAGCAGAACGAAAATATTGCGAGTTTTTCAAATTATTGTGATTTTTTCCAAAAAATTGCGATAAAATCGGAAATTATCGCAGGCAATGAGGTTCTATAAGGGATGCTAAATGTTTGAAATGCAATTTCTTTTGAAAGAAACAATAATTTTTGATTGGGGCAGCTTAATGATGAAGTTTAGGCCCTAGTATTGATATGCTATTCATGGTAATGTTAAATTCTTAAAGTAAAAGTGACATTCTCCTTAATCTTCATTTTCATCCTTTTACTTAAATTTTTAACATTACCATGAAATGACTCAGGATGTTTTGAGAGTGGTTCCGGCCTCATTGGATTTCATATGGAGAAAGTAGAATTTTAGATTTCATTCGAAATCCAGCAGACTTATCAGTTTTTCAGGATTTCAGGATTGGAGGATTGTAATGTTTCCAGGTGACACCACCTGCCCGGGCTACCCCTGCCACCAGTAGAGGACGTGGTCTACCTCCTATAGCTCCTACTTCTAGTTCTTCAGCTTCTAGAGCATAACAGACTCCACTACCAAGTCCACCAACACTAGCATCTACATCTAGAGGGAAAGGGAAGGCTATGGCATTTTCTCGCAAGAGGGGCAGAGGAAATCAATAGGATTAGACTTTAGTTATTTTCTTCATTTTATTGTATATGACATTATGACGTGATGAGATACAGTATTATATTTTTTGTTGATATTTTGAGGCTGAGTTGGGACTCAGGAGTTAGGACTTACTATTTAGGACATGATTCAATGTTATGTGTGATTTTAGCACTAGAAATGATATTAAACATCTTATATATTAGTTCTTTTATCATATTTATGTGTCAGTGTATTTATTTTATGTTGTAGATGGTTTAGATATTAAAAAAAATGAAAAAAAATGAAAAAATGAATATTTTTGTACCAAACGATTTTTTCCCGATTATTTCCGATTATTTCCTGATAATTACGATTTTTTATTTTTTATTTTTATTTTATTATTATTTTTTTATCCCGATTTTTTCCTCGGTCGATATTATCTCGATAATGATTAAATGCAACTTATATATATATATATTAATTATATATAGCTGCGACTATATACTATATAGTTTTAATTGAATTAACGTTGTTTGAATTGATTTTTGCTGGTGTTGATGTTGTGATGGTTGATGGTTGACCGATACCATGACCCCCTATCTTCTGCATGTTAATACCAAGGCTCTTGCTATGTTAAATTGTGGCTCACTGGCTCCTGCTCCACGTATGCATGATAACTGGCCATGCTGTTGATTGGATACTAACTCTTCTCCACGCACGCATGGTGATCGGACCACATCGATTGGCTGGCTGGGCCACACCCGCTGACCGAGCGTCACATCCCTTGCCACAGATAAACAAGGAATCAAAAGATTGATGGCCGACGGGTTACTAGATTGCAGACGGATAGCGAAATCCATTTCAACATTCACGTCTTCAGGCCCTACCATGTAGTTTTCTCCTGAGCTGTCATACATGTGTTTAGCCATTAGCAATGCATACAACAGGTGTTTTCCTTTGAATGATTGGGCGCTTGGCTGCGGATTCAAGAGGGCATGTTTTAAAATCTCCCTGTTTTGCACCAAGATGCCATACTCAACCCGACTCATATAGAAAACAGTGTTGGCTCCATATTTCACGCAGAGACGACACAAAACTTTCATAACATTTTCCAGCGCCGCGCATTGATAGTGATATTCTTCATTAACCCTATTATTCTCACTGTCGTTACAAATCCAAGAGACTAGTGTGCCTAGTGTTTTACAAAGAGGATATATGGTCCATTGTGGATTGTTGATACCTGCCAACATTAACCGATTCGTAACGTCTACGCAAAGGGGGAGCTCAATACTGAGCGTTAATGGATTCTGCAAGTGGTGATAGATGAAGTCGTAGTAGTTATCGCATGAAGGTAACATCACGTCATAAAGCATATAGTGCGTGAGGGTACGACCCTGGCTAGGTCTTTCATGTATTGGCTCTCAAAGTAAACAATGCGCATGATGTCGCACAAGGTCTAGAAAAGGGACGGTGTGTCTGTGCCAAACCCTAAAATCTCCAGGAGCTTAACTACCTCTCGACACAAATTTAGGGTTTCCTCCATTTTAAGGCTGTACTGCATCAGGAAATGCTTCATGTAATCTGGATCTCCACGAGGAAAATGAGTCCTCTGTGGTATTGAATTGTATTGCTGTCCAGGTTTTCCCATATTGCGAAATCTCCTTTGTAAGATTGCATGAAAGTCCCCTCCATATCTGTTTACCACTAGTTTTGTGTCTTGGACACCATTTGAATGGGTAGTACGCGACATAAGTTGGCAAGAATGTCAATGTGGATTAGGCTGCAGTATCACCAAATCCATCATATTTTTTGCAAACAACTGCAAATTGAATTGAGAAGAGGCCGAGAAATCTTGCTGAAGACAAGCCACAATTGTTTTCCCTTCCAGACCATGTGGGAAACTAACAGTTAGAGGGTAAGGTTGATTTTGATCCGATGCAGGATGGTCTAAAGGCGCGTCACTTGTCAAAAAATTATTTGAATCCCCGTTATTCAAAGGATGCAATGTTCCTAAATCCTCAGATGTCTGGTTCTGAGTTTTAACCCATGAAGAATTGGGACTGTCTGGTTCTGAGTTTTAACCCATGAAGAATTGGGACTATCAGGATTATCAATGGCAAGGGATCCCTCATCAAAATCGACAGAGAATGGATCACAAGGACTAAGAGTTCCAATTTCAGGTTTGCCATCGAAATTGAGCTCTGGTTCAATGATGATTTTGTCCCAATCTATTTTACTGTCCTCAACTGTTGTCCCTGCATCAGATTGCAATGTTTCATTCTCAGAGATCACTTTTTTGGATCTTTCCTTGGCTTCCCCTAAATCTTCTGAAGCATGAGAAATGGAATACTCGAACTCCCCTTCTTTCTTTGCAAGCTCTTTTGTGACCTTTCCAATACCTTCAGGGTTTTTATTGTCTGCCATGCACTCAGATATTAATTTTTCATTTTCTTTGTTCTCATTGAAAATTCTTTGGCTCGAAATGACTTTCTTCCTATCCTCATCTAGCTCATCTTCCTTATTATCGATTTCCTTTAGACATTCTTTAATTTTTGCGAATGATTTTTCTAATCGCTGAAATGCTTCTTGAATACTAAACTGTTCAATGTAATCAAGATGTAAATGTAATGGCACACTGTGTGGCAAACTACGTTCAAAGGCCCGCATGATTATATCGTGTGCCATGGCTCTGATACCACTGTAGCATAAAAACTATGCTGAAACAAGAAAACTGATAGCTTGTAGACTTGAACGTAAAAATACACAAATATTTAATAATAATAATTTACTATATATATAATTGTATAAGATGATATAAGATGATTTGAATGTTACAAGGAGGCCCTGCTTTTATACCTCAACAGGGGACCTTTCGCGAATGGGCATGTCTTTTAGACATGCCTTTTCACCTAATTTAATGACTATTTAATATTTATATTTATTTTATTTATTTAATTGTTATGAATTATATTCATAACACTTTGATCGAGAGTTTGGGTTCATAGCTTGTGAGGCCACTAGTGTAGGATCACCTGCCATACAGGTTCAGAGGGAGTGTGTATTCCCTGCTACTAGCAGAACATCTTCTAGCATTTGGTATGTTGACAGCAGCGCTTCTCGCCACATCACAGGAGTCAGAGAGTACTTCTCAGAGCTTTCAGAGGGTGATACTGATATGGAGGTAGTACTTGGTGATAAAAACATTGTTAGAGCAGTCGGTGTGGGGACATTGACATTTGATAGGGGACCCAAACCTCCCTTGAAAGTGTCAGATGTTCTATATGTGCCTGGAATGAAGAAGAACCTGATATCCATCTCAACACTTGAGGGCAGAGGTTATATGTGTTGTTCAAGAGAGGGCAGGTGCTTATATATCCTAGGGGAACTCCAGCTTCTTTAGCTAGAGAGATTGGTGTGCGCCATGCCAAGGTGTACAAGTTTTCATTCTAGCACCTGATGGCATTGAGTAGCAGCACCCGAGACAGGATCGACAATAGATCTAGTAGTTCAGAGTTGTGTGAGATTTGGCACCGCGGGATGGGGCACATGTATCATGGGGCCTTGAGTACATTGCGGGAGATCACCATCAGTGTGCTAGATTTCAGTTCTGTCACCTTCATGTATGCAGAGGATGTGCTATGGGAAGTTTGCCAGATCCCCTTTTCCCAACAGTGATAGTAGAGCGACCGGGATCCTTGACTTGATTCATACCGATGTGAGTGGTCGGATGTCTTATTTATCCTTAGTGGTTATGAGTACTATGTTTTATTCATTGATGACTCCAAGAAGACCTAGATTTATTTCTTGAAGACCAAGAGTGAGGTCTTTAAGCGGTTTCAAGAGTTCAAAGCTCTTGTGGAGACCTAGATCAAGGTCCTCAGGTTAGACAATGGAGGGGAGTATACCCTTGGTGAGTTTGTTGATTTTTGTGCTGAGGCAAGCATTAGGAGGGAGTTCACAGTTCCTTACTACCCCCAGCAGAATGGGGTTGCATAGAGGAAAAATAGATCCATTGTAGGGGCTACCAAAGCCATGCTTCATCATCAGGGGTTACCTTTATTTTTGTGGGCAGAGGCTTGCAACATTACTGTGTACTTGCAGAACAAGAGTCCACATCGTGCCTTGGGGAATGTGACTCTGGAGGAGGCTTTTTTTGGGAAGAAGCTTGATGTTGGGCACTTTCGTATCTTTGGGTGTCTTACATATTCCTATGTCCCCAAGGAGAACAAAACCAAGCTAGAGCCCACTGCAGACAAGGGCATCTTTGTGGGTTATAGCGAGACCTCGAAAGCTTATCGGATTTATATTCTTGCACAGAGGAAAGTGGTTGTCAGGCAGGATGTGAAGTTCGAGGAGGATAGAGCTTTCAGGAGGTCACAAGAGTTAGAGTATCTAGAGTCACTAGACCCTCAAGACCAACTGAGTCAGTCACAGGGATCCAGTGGTCAAGGATCAGGAGGTACATCAATTTCAGTGTCAGGGCCATCAGCGAGTAGTGGCTCTCAGAGTCAAGTGGGTGGTTCTTCGGGCAACATGCAGGGTAATCCACAAAGCAGTTCATAGGGTAGTCCACTAATGGAGAATTCACACGGTACTTCAGCATCTATAGGCACAAATTCAGGCATGAGGTCTGTTTGCAAGCCTTCAGGGGTTTGTTTAAAATTTCTGTTTTCCCACCCCAGTTTTCAGTTTCTCCTTATTTCTCCCATGTAGTTAAATGCCCTTTCCCATAACCATACATTCAACAAGCTGGAAAAAATAAATTTTGCTGAAAACACAAATTTTGGAAAATTTACAGAATGCTCGAAATTGCAGAAATAAAAATCAGCAGTAATAAACAGCCATTAAAACACATTAAAACACTGATATTTTTGGTCAACGTGACCCTGGAAAAACCCCCTACAACTCTTGGGGAAAAACAGTTTGAGAGCTCTTCTTTATTTCTGAAAAATGTCTTTTTACAGGAAGAAAATTTCAGCAAAAATTACAGCAAAATAATTTTTATTTTCAGCAAGCAAACTTATCCGTTTTCAGCCCAACGGACCACCTGGAACTTCTCAGTTTTCAGCAAAAAAATCAGCTTTTTCTGCTTGTTCTTGCTGCTGTTCTGCTTGTCTTTCTGCTGTTATTTGGCTGGAAGAGCTGCCTGGTTGTGTGACAAACTGCTAGCTCTTTCTCCTTCTTGTCCAGAAATCTCCTTGCGTCTCGATTGCTCTTCGTTGTTGCTTCTCCAATCTGCTCATAGAAAGAATGAATGATTTTTCCTCCTTTTCCTCCTTTAATATAACTCCAAGTGGAATTTGGGTGATCAAGTGGTTTTGGGTGATCCCTAAATCCAATGGCTGAGATAGATTTAGATCAATGGCTGAGATTAAATGCACATTTAAGTCTCACTTTCTATTTTTTAATTCACCCACTTTAATAAAGACCACTTAGTCATTTATTTCCAAAGTCACTTTTCCTTTCTAATTTTTCATTGACTTTATAAAAGTCACTTTAAAATTAGACTTAGTAACTTTATCACTTAAAGTCACTTTTAAATTAGATTTTTAACTTTATAAAAATTATAAAGTCACTTTAGGAGAAAAATTAAAATCTTTTGGACACTTTTCCCTAGGCCAAAGATCAAAGCCTAAGGGAACCACCTGTCCTCCGGTACCAATTTCAACACTCCCTCTTACCGAGGAAGGTGTTCCTCACCACACCCATCTTGTCTCTGAAGTAAACATGCTTGC
>APFE030974382.1:11703-49698 GCA_000404065.3 Pinus taeda | reverse complement strand
CAGTTTGAGAGCTCTTCTTTATTTCTGAAAAATGTCTTTTTACAGCAAGAAAATTTCAGCAAAAATTACAGCAAAATAATTTTTTTTCAGCAAGCAAACTTATCTGTTTTTAGCCCAACGGACCACCTGGAAACTTCTCAGTTTTCAGCAAAAAATCAGCTTTTTTTTGCTTGTTCTTGCTGCTGTTCTGCTTGTCTTTCTGCTGTTCTGATTTTGCTGAAGAGCTGCCTGGTATGTGTGCCAAACTGCTGCCTCTTTTTCCTTCTTGTCCAGAAATCTCCCTTGCTCTCTTGCTCTCCTTCTCCCAATCTGCTCATGAAAGAATGAATGATCTTTTCCTCCTTTTCCTCCTTTAATATAACTCCAAATGACTTTTGGGTGATCCAAGTGACTTTTGGGTGATCTCCACATCCAATGGCTGAAATAGATTTAGATCAATGGCTGAGATTAAATGCACATTTAAATCTCACTTTCTATTTTTTAATTCACCCACTTTAATAAAGACCCACTTAGTCATTTATTTCCAAAGTCACTTTTCCTTTCTAATTTTACATTAACTTTATTAAAGTCACTTTAAAATTAGACTTTAGTAACTTTATCACTTAAAGTCACTTTTAAATTAGATCTTAACTTTATAAAAAATTATAAAGTCACTTTAGGAGAAAAAATTAAAATCTTTTGGACACTTTTCCCTAGGCCAAAGATCAAAGCCTAAGGGAACCACCTATCCTCCGGTACCAAATTTCAACAGGGTTTAGGCTTCTGATGATGATGAGGATTCTTTCACTCCGGTGGGAGAAGTATGCTCAGGGAAGAGGAAGCCCAAGTGGCTTCAAGATACCTTGCGCAAGGCCACATCAGTTGCTGGGCCAAAGAGATAGGTTAGAGAGAGTAAGCCACCTGAGCAGTTCTGTAGTTACATGGCATTGGTAACAAGCATTGTTGACTCCGAACCTTCTAGTTATGAGGGGGCATCCAACCAGCAGGTCAGGAGAGAGGCCATGATGGAGGAGTATTCTTCTATTATGAAGAACGATGTTTGGGAGGTAGTGCCGAGGCCGGAAGGTAAATCAGTTGTTACTTCTAGATGGATCTACAAGATAAAGCATGATGCAGATGGCAACATCAAGAAGTTCAAGGCTCGATTTGTGGCGAGAGGGTTTTCATAGGTAGAGGGAGTTGACTATGAGGAGACCTTCGCTCCTGTTGCTCGGTATACATCTATTCGCTCCATTATATCGATTGCAACAGAGATGGGTTGGAAGATCCACTAGATGGATGTGAAGACCGCATTTCTCAATGGCTTCATTTAGGAGGAGGTTTATATTGAGCAGCCGTAGGGCTTTGCGTTGCATGGGAAGGAGTCCCATGTATGAAAATTGAAAAAGGCACTCTATGGCCTGAAGCAAGCTCCTAGAACTTGGTACTCTAGGATTGACACATACTTGCAACAGTTGGGTTTCACAAAGAGTGAGGCTGATCCAAACCTATACTTCATTGTGTGGTGGGTGAGGAGCCTCTTATTTTGGTGTTGTATGTTGATGACTTGATCATCACTGGTGTAGAGAGACTCATTGAGGGCTGCAAGAGAGATATTGCTTCAGAGTTTGAGATGAAGGATATCGACTTGATGCATTATTTTCTGGGATTGGAGGTGTGGCAGGAGGAGGGGCATTTCTTCCTGGGACAAGGGAAGTACATTGTGGATATTCTTAGTAGATTTCACATGGAGGACTCCAAAGCCATGTCTACACCTATGATCACTAACTGGAAGAAGCTTCACGCTTCTGATTCTGAGTTGGTGGATCCTACTCCATACAGACAGTTGATTGGTTGTTTGATATATTTGGTCAACACTTGACCAGATATATGTTTTGTAGTTAACACTTTGAGTCAGTTCATGTGTGAGCCCAGGAGAGTGCACTAGGTGGCTGCAAAACACATTCTCGTTACTTGCAGGGGACAATGGATTTTGGTCTGGATTATAGACAGGGTGTGGAGTGAGATTGACAGGGTACATGGATTCAGATTGGGCAGGTTGTGCTTTAGATAGGAAGAGTACTTTCGGGTGTTGTTTTGGGTTGGATGCGACAGTTGTGTTGTGGATCAGCTGGAAGCAAAGTCAGTTGCATTGAGCTCAACTGAGGCAGAGTATATGGCTACTAGTTTGGCTAGTTGTGAGGCCATATGGCTTCGCAAGATGTTGTTTGGTCTATTTGGTCAGGCATTGAGACCTTCAGTAATTTACTGTGATAATCAGAGTTACATAAAACTCACGGAGAATCCAATTTTGCATGACAGGTCAAAGGATATTGAGATCAAGTATCACTTCATTAGAGACTATATCCAAAAGAGAGCTATCAAGCTTGAGTACATTTTCACAAATGAGCAGGTAGCAGACATTTTCACCAAAGCCTTACCACGGGGCAAGCATGTCTACTTCAGAGACAAGATGGGAGTGGTGAGAAACATTTTTTTCGGTAAGAGGGAGTGTTAAAATTTGGGTACCAGAGGACAAGTGGTTCCCTAAGGCTTTGATTTTTGGCCTAGGGAAAAGTGTCCAAATTTATTTTTTACTTTTCTCCTAAAGTGACTTTATAAGTAGTAAAGTCAATTTAATTAAAAGTGACTTTATAAGTGGTATAGTTACATTCTAATTTAAAAGTGATTTTATAAGTGGTAAAATTACATTTGAATTTAAAGGTGACTTTATTAAAGTCAATGAAGAATTAGAAAGTGAAAAAGTGACTATGGAAATAAAAGGCTAATTGGGTATTTATTTGAGTGAGTGAGTTAAAAAATAGAAAGTGAGAATTAAATGCACATTTATTCTCATCCCTAGATCTAAATGAATATCAACCATTAGATCTTAGGGTAACCCAAAAGGTCATTTAAAGAATAAAATGAGAAGAAAAGAGGAAAAGATCAATTCATTCTTTCATGAGCATTTGAGAGAAAGAAAAGAGAGAGCAAGGAGAAAATTTCTGAGCAGTGATGAAGTGAAGGAGAGCAGCAAGAAGACATTTCCACAAATCTGGGTAGCAACATTTATTAGCACGCATCCCAAGGCAAAATCGTACAACAGGAGAAAGGCACAAATATCGAGGAAGAGGGACAACACAAAAATTGAGGAAGAGAGACAACATCAAGTGCACAAATTTCGAGGCAGATTTGGGCATGAATTTCGAGGCAATCGTATTGTTGAAATCCGTACAACGCATACAATTCGTACAAGTTTTGGACATGTTTTTTGACGCTGGTTGTACAACATTTAATGTTGTTTTATTGCTAGAAAAATTTCTGTTTTGGTTGTTTGCTGATTGGCACGATTTTCGAGGTGAAGTTCAAGCACGGAAATTGAGATAAGTTGTAATTTGTGGTTGTTGGAATTTTTACTGTGTATTTCAGTTTCTCTATAAAAGCATCTTCAGAAATAAAGAAGAGCTCTCAAACTGGTTTTCCCCAAGAGTTGTAGGGTGTTTTTCCAAGGTCACATTGACCAAAAATCACTGTGTTATTTTCTTTGTGTGGCTGTCATAATTTTGCTGTGTTTTGTTTCTGCGATTTTAGCAGTTGTGAAATCTCTAAATTTGTGTTTTCAGAAAATATTGTCATTTGCAGATTTTAGAATTTTTTATCATGCTTGGATTTAAAACTAAATGCATGGAATGATAAGGAAAATTGTTAACCGGAGTAGGGGGTTGAAATTTCTTCAAATTATTTGTGTTTTTAAACACATAATTGGTGGGGGTTTTCTCTCGAACATGCCCCAAAGCTAGAGTGGGGCTCGATGGTGAGGTCTTAGGTGAGTCATACTATATAGAGTCTATGTAAATTATCATACTAGATCATATGTAGTCACAAAATTTGGTTGAGTCTAGAGGTCATATTTTTATTGTCAAATTCCCCTTTTGAAATGAGATTTTCATGTAAAGATGTAAAAAGTGTTGTCTATAGAGGTTCTAGGGGGTGTGAGTATTTAAAATTATACCTCAACTCCTAAACTCTCTATCTAGATACACTTTGAGGGTTAAAAAATGTCTAAACCCCTCTAGAGTCATTATTTTTATTTTTTGGGGAAAAATGTCAAAATAATTAGCCAGAAACTAGTCAAAAAATAAAAGTGAGAGAAAATAATTTTTTCTCCAAGTGGAGAAATAATTGAAAAGGGAAAGTGCACTTTCCAAAATAAAGGATCAAATTGAAGGTTAAGAAAAGTCTCATTTCCATGGCAGGAAAGTCCCACAAAAAAATTGTTGGGCCAGAAGGAAAATATTTTCTCAAGGAAATTGAATTTTTTGGTCCAGGTGGTTATTTTGAACGAGGGAATTTCAAGATTTTTTTTTGAAGATATTCCAGTGGTAGAAAACCGCTCCAGGGTCAGATGTTGGTCCATCCTGCTCATCGATCAAGGAATTAAATTTTTTCTATGGATTTGTGCAACAATAATCAAGGGTTCGAATTATTTTGAGGAGGATCAGGCCATGGATCAAGTCAACTAGCCTTTTTTTCCTCCTGGAGGCTCTCACACTCATTTTTCTATACAAGGAAGCTCTAAGCTCCTCATTTGTAACAATGAAAAATCTTGAGCTCTTGGCTAAGTGAAGCTCTGCTACTTTTTAATATTTTTTTGAGCAATAAAATAAAGTCTTTAGGGAAAAACTATGGTGTTATTCTTCATTTATATGGTAATATCTTTTTGATCTATTGTGCTTCATGTTCTACTAATGTTTTAATATTGTTATTTCGATTAGGTCTTGAAGATTCATTGGTGTACAATTATCTTGCATCATTGGTTAGATTTGGAGAAACACTTTAAGTGGAGTAGATCTATTGGTTTTCGGTTAAACCCCTAGACTCTTCTTCCACTGTGCTATCCAAATCCTTGTGGATCTAAGTTTCTAACAAATATTTTTCAAGTGTGTAGAAAATATTATTGTTGATAAGATCTTGGATACTTGGGGACATTCTTGGTTGAATTAACCAACTATTCAAGGCATAGAAGTTGAGGAGCCCATAGTGGGCCATTTGAAGACTTATCATTCGAAATAAGAAAAAGGGTTTTCTTGCCATCTGCTCTAGATCAAATTTTATTATCTTTAAAAAGTCTTCCAAAATTATTTTTTAGAGCTTTAAATGAATAGATCTGCTACTGAAGAGCTTGTTCTTGTGAATTTGTAAATAGATATTGTATATATTTTCCTCTAATCCTTGTATATATTTTTCCATCTTGTATATATCAATTGGGGGTTTTCTTTTGTTCTCTTGCAAATCTGAAGAGAGGGACGAGGGTTTTATTTTTGATTTTGTTTGCAAGTGGATTAGCCCAATGAATCAAAGAGAAACATTTTTTTTGGGAAGTTAAACTGTCATATAGCATAGTGCTTAGGTTTTAGTGCAAATATCATCTTTTGGAGGGTTGTCTGACATCTTAGTCCTCTCTCTTCAGGGCTACAAGCCTATAGGCTATCTCTAGGCATTTCAAGGAAAGATTTTAAATTATTTGTGGTTTGGATCTCATTGATTTTTTTTAGGGTAGCTGCAAGGGTTTGAGACCCTTCCTCACACCAAAATCATTTTTATTTGTGGGGGTTTCCACATATAATTTTTGTAAATATTTTTTTAATCATTTCTCAAAATTTTCCCTTTGGAAATCTGACTTGGGTTCCAATTTTGCAGATCAAATACACATATTTTGGGCTCATTTTTTTATTATTTATATTTATTTTGGCTAGTTGCTGAGTTCTTGGCTCATTTTTGGCAAAGTTGTAAGGTCTTTAGGGCCTCATTTTGCTTCAAGTATATCGTGACTAACCCTTGGTCATTTGTAGAGAAATTGTTCACATTTTTGAATGATTTATTCATCGATTCTTTTGGCTAGGAGCTACCCTTTGGTGGTTGATTCATAAAGATTATTTTTGGAGACTAGTTGCAGGCCTTGGGAGGCCTCTTTCTCTTAGCTACATACCCTTTCCAATCTGAAATGATTTCATTTTGAGCGTTATCGAAAATTAGCAAGAGGTTAAGGCTTGAAAATTTTGCAAAATCGTCATAAAATTTTTAATAACAATTTTCTAACCTTTCCTTGACAAGGTCGCGGGCTTTGAGGGTTGCATTCATCAAGGCCATGGATATGTAATGGCTTGGGAGCAAGTCATTTTCCATTGAAGTTCATTGGCTTGTAGCCTCTTCTTTGATATATTGAAGCTTGTAGCCTCAGACTTTGGTGTAGACAATGGCTCGATCAAACATGCTATAACATCCTCCTGTGGCCCGGATCTTCTAATTGTAGCCTCAGACAGTACGATAAATTGACAGCGGATTGTGGCTTGGACTTATAGTTACACTAACCTAGAACTGGTGCAACAATTCTCTCGGATCCCTTGTAGCTCAGACTTGACTTGATATAGCTCGATGTTAGCACTACTCCCTATAGTAATCATTGACACAGATTTTGGTGTAGCCTTGTAAAGAAAATTTCAGATACCTTGTGGAGGATTAGACAATAGCAAGTAAGAATTTGGAGGCTAGCTTTGCAATTTGGCATTTCTTGAGAATAGTTGCTGGAATACAAGGTTGAGTGAAAGTTCTTTCAAGTAACATTGAGCTCTCCATTAATAGAGTTAAAGGAGCATTTATTGAAGATCTGTTGAAACACTATTGAAGATACCTTGAGACATCTATTGAAGATACCTTGAGACATCTTGGAGGCAACCTTGAAGATCTTGAAGCATCCTTGAAGAAAGTTTCAAAGGGCATTTTGAGCTTTGTGAAGATATATCTTGAAGCAATCTCTTGAGTAGGCTTGGTGCAACAAGACATCGTGGAGTATCTATTGAAAAACTTGTGGAGAAATCTCTTGTTGGGTAAAGCATTGTGAAGTCTCCCTTGAGAAGTTCTTGAAGAAGCCTTTGAAGAGGCTTAGAGTAGGTGCAAAGCTTAGTGCAGTTCATTGTAGACACATTGTAGTCTTGAAGATAACATTGAAGACAATGATGCATCACTGATGACATCATGAGGTGACTTGGAGAATTTGATTGGGTACCATGAAGGACAACAGAGACACCTTCATGAGAAGAGATCAAGGTTGTCATTGATGACATAACATGGAGAGTATAGTGAAGACAAAGATTGACAGGGCTCATTGAAGAAAACATTGGGAGCCATGAAGTATAACCAAATACATCTTGACAAAGTGAAACTAAGGGTTGGAGTCTCGAAAAGACAAGGTTGGTGCCTTGGAAGATAGGGTTGGAGCCCTAGAGGATCGAAGTCCTCAAGAAACCAGGTCGGAGCCTTAACCGGATATAGGGTTGGAGTTCCTTGGGGTTGGTGCCTCAGAATTGACAAGGTTGGAGCCTTGGAAGTCCAAGTTGGTGCTTGGCAAATACAGGTTGGAGCCTGGGAGATTGAAGATCGGTGTCTTCATCTAGGGTTGGAGCCCTACATGTATTGTACTTGATTTATTGAAGAAATTAATAAAAGCATTTATTCTTATTGTTCATTTTGTGTTCTAAACATAAGTGATCTAACTGGTAAAAGTAACAATTGAAAAGGAATATTGATTCATCCCCCTCTCAGTATTTCCAACAATAAGGTTGAAATTCGGTCTTGAGGTCACTGTAATAAGAGGCCAAAATTTAGTCTTGAATTCTCCACAAAAAAGTCAACGCACTGGTCAAAGAAACTCGACCAAACCCACAGCCAAGTCACTGTGTCAACTCAGGTCAACATCACACTATAGAAGTGAAAATATTAGTCTTAAGAATCATCAAACTTTTGAGGTATGTAGCCTTCCAAGGGGATCTATTTTGAAGTAGAATGGATGCCAGTATGCCCAAGACAAAATACAGTCAATGAAGTCACAAAGAGAAAGTCAATGCATAAGAAAGAGAGGTCTTCTCGTCCTTTGCATGTGTTGAGATCCTCTCTGAAGATTGCAAAATGAACTTGATGAAATTTGATGTGATTGATGTGCCAAATGAGTGCCATCGATGCCATATATATGTGTTATATGTGGGCTGATTAGACCTAACGGGGCCAACTTGAGGATCTCATTAGGCCGACTTGTAGGATGACAAAAATATAATTTCCTTGACATTTTCCGATGAAAAATGCCGACCGTATCTACATAAATTTTCAACACTCCCTCTTAGCTAGGGAGTTTTTCATTCTCTCTGAAGAACAATCTTCTTGACCAATTCATAGGTCTCACAACCCACAACGTAAGGAAGAGATCACAATTGAAGTCTCTCTCTCTCAAACTCATCATAAGGAAAGATACATAACATCCATCTCAAAACATCTCCCCGACAATGAGGTCTCACAACACACGACCTAAGGGAGGAACCAACAATGCATCTTCTGGACCACAAGGTCTCACAACACACAACCTACAGGTGGAATCAACAATACATCTCCTGGACCACAATGTTTTGTGGCACACAACCTATAAGAGGAATCAACAATACATCTCCCAGACCACAAGGTCTTACAACACACAACCTACAGGAGGTATCAATACATCTCTCGGAGTACAAAGTCTCATGGCACAACCTATGGGAGATGGTCCATAATATGATGCTATGTAATCAATGCTCCTCTCTCAAAGAGTGGTTCTTAAGAACTCCAAGTTGTTCTTTGAAATAGCCAAACTTTATCTGGGACAACGACTTTGTCAATACATCAACAACCTGCTTAGCAGTAGGAACATATTCAAGCCTCACAACTCCTCTTTAGACAATATTCTTGATGTAGTGATATTTGATTTCAATATTCTTTGATCTGTCATGGAACATCAGGTTCTTAGATAGCTTCACACAACTTTGATTATCACAATATATAATAGTTGACTCCAACATTTGATCAAACAAATCAGAGAACAATTTTCGAAATAATATAGCTTCACAACATGTAGCACTAGCAACAATGTATTCAACTTCAGAGGTTTGTTTTCTGCTAGACGAAGAAACCATAGTGGAGCCCAAGATAAAACAATATCCAGAGGTGCTCTTTCTATTATTAGATCTACCATCCCAATCAACATCAGATAAACCATACAATTGCCATTCCCAATTTGAGGCATGCATCAGACCATACTTAATGGTACTTCACAAGTATCTCAATATGTGTTTAGCTGCAATTCAATGTACATGATGAGGCTCAACCAAGATTTGGCTCAATGTATTCACTGCATAACAAATATCAGGGTTGGTGTTCACAAGATAATTCAATGAGCCAATCAATTTGCAATACATAGTAGGATCAATCAACTTAGAGTCACTGCCCTGGATCTTCTTCAAATTCATCACCATGGGAGTGTCCATGGACTTGTAGTCCATCATGCCAAATCTTTGAAGAATCGTAACAATGTACTTGCCTTGGCCTATAAAAATTCCATTAGGTTTTTGCCAAATTTCCAATCCCAAATAGTAATGCATGAGGCCAAGATCCTCCATCTCAAATTCGGAAACCAAATCCCTCCTGCATTGAACAATCAATACTTCTGCTCTTGTCAAAAACAAATCATCTACATACAATAGAAATATTAGGGGTTCACCTTCAACAACCTTGAAATATAGATTTGGATCAACATTGCTTTTCTTGAAGCCAAGACTCAACAGATAACCATCAATGCGGGAGTACCATGCACGATGGGCCTACTTTAGGCCATACAAGGCCTTTTTCAACTTACAAACATGTGTCTATCTATCATGGATCTCAAACCCGTGAGGTTGTTCAATATATACTTCTTCTTCGATGATCCCATTCAAAAAAGCTGTTTTGACATCCTTTTGATGCATGAGGCCAAGATCCTCCATCTCAAATTCGGAAACCAAATCCCTCTTGTATTGAACAATCAATACTTCTGCTCTTGTCAAAAACAAATCATCTACATACAATAGAAATATTAGGGGTTCACCTTCAACAACCTTGAAATATAGATTTGGATCAACATTGCTCTTCTTGAAGCCAAGACTCAACAGATAACCATCAATGCGGGAGTACCATGCACGATGGGCCTACTTTAGGCCATACAAGGCCTTTTTCAACTTACAAACATGTGTCTATCTATCATGGATCTCAAACCCGTGAGGTTGTTCAATATATACTTCTTCTTCGATGATCCCATTCAAAAAAGCTGTTTTGACATCCTTTCGATGCAACTTCCAACCTACAATAGATGCAAGTGTAATAACAGATCTAATAGATGAATACCTGGCAACAAGAGCAAAGGTGTCTTTGTAATCCTCTCCCAGTTTTTGGGAGAATCCACAAGCCACGAATCTAGCCCTGTATTTTTCAATAGTTCCATCAACAACATGTTTTATCTTGTAGATCCATTTTGAAGACAACGAATTTTCCCTCATATCTAGGCACAATTTGTCAAACATCGTTTTTCAATATGGATTGATATTCTTCAGTCATCCCTTCTTTCCATACTTGTTCTTCAACAACTTCTTCATAAGAAGATGGTTCAAACTCAACGATCTTACACATTAAAGCTGTATAAGTAGAATACTTCTTTGGCTTCTTAATCTCCCTAAAAGTTCCATGAGCAGCAACATGACCTTTAACTTCCTTCAATGTTTTCTCTAACCAGGGAAGTCTCTTTCTTGTCTCAACTACAAGAGCTTTCGTAGATTCAACAGGTTCATGATCAATGTCTTCTTCATGTCGGTCTTTGTTCATAGGTTCAGGTGCTTTAGACCTTGATTCCACATTCTTTTGAGCCACCTGAACTTCATCTTCAGAGTCCAAGTGTGAACTCTTGGACTTCGAAAATGCAACATCCTCATAAAAACTAACATCCTTGCAAGTCTCAATATGTCGTTGCCCTGGAATGTAGACCCTAAAGGCCTTTGAATTCTCACTATAGCCAACAAAAGTACCCTTCTTTCTAGATGGTTCCGACCTTGTCCTTTTTCTTTGGGAACATGAACAAAAAATAGGACAACCAAAGTTTCTTAAAAATGTTCAACATTTGGTCTTTCACCTATAAAGATATCTTTAGGAGTCTTGTAATCCAAAATTCGATGTGGGCATCGGTTTTGAATGTAGAAAACAACCCTTGCAACTTCTCCCCAAAGAATCATAGGAAACTCTTGGTTGTGAAGCATAGCTTTGACAACTTCCAATATAGTTTTGTTCTTTCTTTTTGCAATTCCATTTTGTTCGACGTAGTAGGGGACTATCAACTCCCTCTTAATTCCAGCATCCTTGCAAAAATGAATTGATTCATTTGATACATACTCCCCACCATTATCAGAGTTTAGAGTCTTGATTCTTCTTCGTGTAGAATTTCAACCCGTGCTCTGAACTCACAAAACTTCTCAAATACTCAATCCTTGGTCTTCAAGAGATATATCCATGTACTACAAGAATAGTCATCAATGGAAGATACATAATACAAGCATCCACCCAAGGTTTTATCAAGCATGGGCCCATAGACACCAAAATGCACAAGATCCAAGTTTCTTTTTATCTACTATCACTACGAGTGCATCTTCCTTTAACATTTTTTCCAAGAGCACATCCTTTGCATACTTCATCATGGTTTGCTTTAAGTTCAGGAACACCTTTAACAAAATATTTCAATTTTCCCAAAACTTTGTAGTGCATATGAGCATACCTTTGATGCCAAATCTCACTAAGTTCAGTAGATGTTGTGAAGAAGAGCTTGGATTGAGTGACCAAGGAGACGATATAGTCCTCCAATTCGTACCCCAATGACTTTAAGAGTTTCAAAAGATGCATTTTTCTTCCATACCAAGACCTGTCCATCAACAAAAGCAACTCTATATCCTTTGTCTTTAGGAGATGATATGGACAACAAATTTTTCTTCAAACCAGGAACATATAAAATATTGTTAATAGATACATTAACTCCAGATTCTAATTGAAAGGATGACATACCGATTCCCTTGAAGTCATATTTTCCATTATCTCCAAGCTCAACCTTTTGAGTAAACTTATTTTCAGTCAATTCAGATAGATGATCACGACTTCCAGTCATGTGACTAGAAGCACCACTGTCCCCAAGCCAAATTTCATCATGATTTTCAATGGAACCTATAAGAGCACAAATAAACGAGTATTCAGATTCAAAATCATGTCTCACATGCGTCCTCTTTGAAGATGGCTCATTTAGATCAGCAACAGATGCGTGGTGCCTTATTCTTCTTTTACGATCATCATTCCTTTCATAGTCATCTCTTCGATTCTTTTGAGGACACTGAGCTTGATAGTGACCATAAGATTGACAATGAAAGCATTGAATGTTTGATATATCTCTTTTGTCTCTTCAGTCTCCTCTATTTCTTCTGTCTCTTCTATCTTGAGAGGGAGGAGGTCTTGTTTGTGAAGTAGAATCCTTCCTTGAAGCAGATCTAGGGCCTTGTCTTTTTCCAACATTTCTTTGAAACTTGCCAAAATTGGGTTCTTCTTATTTCTCTTAGAATGAGTGCAAATGCTTCTATACTTGGATCTTCATTGTCTCCTCTAGAAAAGAGTCTTGACTCTTCTTGAGTACATGTTGCCCATAACTTGTCAAAAGTTGGAGCATTTTCCCTTGCACCAATGCCTGATGCAAACAAATCCCAAGATCTAGGAAGAGCACCCAAGGCGACAACTACCAATTCTTTATCGAAGACTTCTTCATCAATGGCTTTGAGTTGATCTCTTATTTGAGATATCTTTACAAAATATGATGCCATTGTGTCATTCTTTGTCATCTTGATATTATGAAGCTGTCCTCTTAGATTGATGGATTGATTCACATTATTAATGGTATATAATCCAGTAATAGTTTCGTACATAGCCTTAACAGTCTTATGTTCAACAATATAGGGAATCAAATGATCCCTAACGTAATCCAATATAATGCTTCTTGCCAAAATATCATCTTCATGATACTTACCTTTTCTTGTTTGATCAGATGGTTCAGTAACTAAACATGTGACAATTCCCAAGACTTTGTTCCTTTCAAGAATTATTTCAACCCTTGCGTTCCATGCCATGTGGTAAGTAGCTCCTTCAAGTTTGCTTTCAGTCTTCATGAAGGAATTCATGATGAAGATTGTTGGTTAGAATAGAGGACAAAACCCAAAAAACTCCTTGAAGTATCTTTTAGATGCTCTTCAAATACTCTTCAAAATAATCTCTCTGCTCTTTTCCTTCACCAAAGTTCTGATACCATGTTGAAATTATAGTGTAGCTAGGAGGAGGTCTTCTATCTTGATTGTATCAATAGATGTTTACTCTTGAGCATACTTCTTGCCATCGCCACAAATCCCGCTCTTCCTCTCTGGAACACCATTTTGTCGAGGTGTATATGAACGAGGTTTTTGTTTGTTTGAGACTTATAGTTCCTGTAGAGATTCTTCGATTGCATTCACCACTTTTGATTTGAGAACTTTGATCTTGTTCTTGTTGTGCCTTTCAACCATTATTTTTCTTTGTTGAATGTTTGAATCATCGCTAGCTTATACTTGAGAAAGTACACCTAGACATCCAGGCCTTCCTTGAGAAGTCATCAGTAAATATTATGAAATACTTCAAGCCTACCCATGTTGTTCTCATAAGGCCACAAAATGATTGTGCATCAACTCTAATTGCTTGCTTGTTCTCCATTTAACTTCTTTATCAAACTTTCCTTTGTGCTGCTTGCCTAGGTTGCAAGCTTTAGACACAGAAAGCTGCATGGCATAGACTCAAGAGCAATTAACACATGACATATGTTGGTTTTAACCCTGTATAGTTAATTGCTTCAAACATATTCTTAATAAAACAGAAAAGATGCGATGACATACACATTTAACACAGATTTTACCTTGAAAAACCAGAAATATTTTATTATTTTTCAGTCTTGTAATTTCTTTACAATGTTACTATATAATATAAAACCCCCACCATTAACCTTGGATTAGAATTTAGAATACAATTGTAGTTCCTTAACTGGAATCACATTACCATAGACCACAAAACAATGTGCCATGAAACTGCCAAAAAGTGAAAACATCTTGATAAAAACCTATTGCTTTTGTTTGACACGCCCCTTCATGCCTCTATATGGGGGTTATTGCCCCCTGGCAACACCCCTAGAAAGGGGGGACTGCCACCTCCTTTGTCACCCCGATGCTGTGCCTGACGTAACAAATCACACTTGGAGCTAGTCGTGTAAAAATGTAGGACATATCCAACATAACAAAGATGATTTGCCACATTAGATGAGAGTAAAAGTCATGGGTTGAAGGTTTCTTTAGACGATAACAGAATGTACATTGTGAAATCAAAATGTCAATGCCATGTTCCTATGAATATGCCTGATGAAAGAGTCAAAGGAGTTTGTGATGTGTTGTATGTACTAGGATTGAAGAAGAATCTGCTCTGAGTAAGCCAAATTACACTAAGAAGCTTTTGACACACCTTTTGAGGGATCCGTTAATTAAGTACTATCTACATGTATGTAACATTTATGTGTAAGACACTCTTCTTAAAACTACCTTATATAACTTCAGAAAAGAGGCTTCAGGTTAAATTGGAAAATACTGAAGAGTGCTCTCATTTCAATAAATAAAAAAAAGAACACTTTTTATTTACACCCAACTTTCCCACGGTTTTATGATAACGTAACTCCTAATCTTATTTTTTGCTTACTCTATTGGATTATTTTTATGGGTTTTTCATATTCTGCTTTTATTCATTTTTGTATTTTCATTTTACCATATTATTTGGTACCTGTTAACTATTTAGGATGTGTATTTTTTTTTTGTCTACTTTGGAATTCATGTGCATTTAATGTACCTTGTGACTTTTCTTTTTGAGAGTGTTCATGTTTGTTTCGTTGCAATATGCCAGACTGTTTACAATGCTTCCATCAAGAAAATTTGTTTCATTAATCCTTACTGCTTCCATGACGACTTTGACAGGTCTTTGTAACCCTGCACAAAGACTGAGGGAGCTCCACAAAAAATATGTTTGTATGAAGAGTCCCACGTTACCACCTGATGAATGGTAAGGTTTGTGCTCATTGATGTGCTATCTACTATTGCACGATTCTTATAGCTGCAGAGACTCTGATTTGGTACTTTCTCAAATCTTGACCATTGCATAAGAGGATAACATGTTTCAGATTTAAAGGGAACATGTTATCATCAGTTCGTTTTGCAAGTTCCCTGTTTCTTTTGGCCCTTCATTAAGTGGCCACATAATTTTGTCACATCCATTTGCAGAATATTCTGCATTCTGACATATGGTAAAAGCATGTATTGCAGTTGTTGAAATTATTTTGCGCATAACCCACTTCTTAATTGTTACCATTGGGATATTCCCTGGTAAAGAAAATTTGAAAAGGCTGAGTAAATTGATGTCATTAAAAAGGCCCAGTAATGCTCATCATAGCGCACACTGGAAATTTGGATGCTAAATGAACATAACTAGGTATTGTTGTTAAAGAGAAAATAATTAGTTAACTATGATTTTTAATTTGTTAAGATTAATCTGAAGATGATCAATAAGTAGATTTTTAAGAAAGTGAAATGATGTACACAATAGTTTTGTTCATTTGTAATTCTTGTTTTTACTGAATTAGTTTCTATATAGCGTTTTTCAAGTTATCACTGGATTCACGTTCATTACAACCCATCTTATTAAAAATTAATCCTTTGTTTATCAATGTTTAAAGCATTGCAGTTGAAACATCGTTCATCGATTTTGTATGCATTGTTATGACAAGAATCAAGATCTATGCTGTTATCATATTGTTGTAATAATCTTTGTGATAAAAAATATGCCGAAGTCTAGTTTGTTCCAATCTAACATTTCCATTACTATTGATGAAATTTTTAGTGTTGTGCTGCTTCCATATCATTGCATATCATATTAGTTTTGAAGAATATACATTCATCTAATTTAACACCATTGGATTAAGCTATTATGTCACAGATGTTTCTTGCAATTTTAAGTTCAATCTTTTTAGGATTTCTACAGTTTTGTGCTATTTACACTTCACCTGAAAAAGGGGCAAAACTGCAATCATTTTAATTTTTTGTCCATGCAATTTTTTCTCCAAATTAAGAAGTTGCCCACTGATCATATGCCTATATTCTATACTTATCATTTTCCTTCTAACCAATACTTATGTATAGATTTGTACCTAAAAGGGTCATTGCTTCCTCCAACAGTGTCTCGGTGATTCCATTTTTAAGTGGTTGTTGAGTATGATCACAATAGGTAATTGTATGGTGTTTTAAATGATTGCAGTCTCCATGTGTCGAGTACTTTCTGGGGATTTGAGAGAGTAGGATAAAAGAGATTGGCACATTTACTTTTGAATGGTCTTAGTGTATTTGAGATACATTTCCTTCCATCTAGAAAATATTTCTGTATGCTTGGCATAGACATAGCATGAGGCTAAATGCCTATTTCAATAGAGGAAATACAATGTGGTGCTGTACCTCCATCTTCTCTAGATTTATGGATGATTTAATCCCGGTAGGGACCTCCAAACAGAAGCCCAACTGCTGGTGCAGGAGATAAAGAAGGCTACCTTCCCCAAGGAAGGTTTAGAGGTTTACATACCTATCCTTTTTTGATCCAAGGAGTCATATCAATATGTATTTGATATATTGTATATAGGTGACTAAAATTTCAATTCATTTCTGAGTGGGCATGGTGGAAAAATGTGCAGTCTAGACAAATTGTTGTAATGCGGAGAATAAGCCATAGGGCTCTAGTTTCCATGGTGAGGAGATGGAAGCATGAATGCCCTTTATTGTGTTTGTGGGCTAGGGGAGGATGTTTTCGATATATCTTCCAATATTTACTACTTGGATTGATATGTTCTAATTGGTATGAAACATAATAGCAGCTAGATATTTTTTGGGGGTCTTATTATGTTGCAAAATATGGGCAATGTGGAAGAACTAGCTCAAGAATGCCTAGGCCATGTTAGCTTTTGGGTTACTTTGAAAGCGTTTACACCATGTTTTAGGGCGCTTCATGAGTTTTGGAGTACATGGTGTATTTTTAGCCTATGGATGGTCCAAGGTGGATTGGCACGTGGGAGATGGTTTGTGATGGACTTGCATAGTAGAGACTACTTGCTTAGTGGTTGTTTGACCTTATGTGAGTGCTTGCTTAGCTTTCTTTCCTAGGCCATTGGAGTTTTCTTGCTCGCTTGGTGGATGCCCTTCAATTTGACCACAAGGAAAGTTTCTCTGATGTGGACAACACCCTAGAGGAGGATCATTATGCATCTTCGAGGAGCGCATACGTTCCTAGAAGGCATGGGGTAGCTTGGATTCCTAGATGGAGGCTTTAAGTTGGCTTCGTGACAACTAGGTTGTGACAATACTCTTGCAAAGGTCGCTGATCTAGTGGACTACTTGGCTTAGGAGGAGTGACAAAGTCCATGTGCTCTTGGGATGCAAAGGTGTGGACACATCTTGGGTTGCTACACCATCTTGGAGCTTTCTTCGCATAAGGCATCAAATTGGAGTATGACACGTATCCTTGGAATGGAGTGCTTCATTTGTGTGGACCTACACTAGCTTCTTGTAGGTTGCGTGTAAGTTCTTGGGCCCTCATTATATTGTTGGCCTACCTTACCTCTCATGTATATAAAGGAGAGAGTCCTCATTCATAGCGGTGTGTTCAGTCTTTTTTCCCTTGGGTAGAGATGTTATTGGTCTTATCATAAAGATGAAGGGTAGCAAGAAAGGCTTAAAAAAGGAAGGTATAAATACAATAAAGGAGGACTTGAGTAAGATGTTGTGGTTTGGATGTCACAAGATTATATTGGCTAATGTCCATTGAAGAAAAAGGAAGGATATGAAATGGGTTGTAACTAGGATTATAGTAGGTGTAAAGGAGATGAACTCTGTTTCATATTGCCTTTTCCATGCCTTCTTGCTTATCTTCTAACATTGTGTTAGTGTTGGATGATGTGTGGATAGTGGAGTTTCGAGACATGACGTATGATAGGGCTTTATTCAACATGATTTAGGAGTAAAAGAGAGGCATGATCGTCGATCTTGGTGATGAGGTCGTGTCTTGTGAGAGTTGGCTCCATTTCTTTTTAGATGCCTTGAATTGATGTTCTTACATTGAGCGATAACCTATTGGGTCCTTGTTTAAGGAAGAACTTGTTGGAAATATTGAGAGGCGCTGAATCCATATTTCTCTTTCAATTAGTTATTTATTAAATTTCAGAGCATTAACATCAGAGCAAAACATAAATCATCAACACATCACAAGAGAAATGCATAATATTTTTTTTTAGGTGGAAGCCCTTATGGGAGAAAAACCAACCAATGCTTTTCTAATATATTTATGAGTACAATATTTCTTAGCTCCAAGTGAAAGGGAAGCTCCAATTTCCTAGTACTCTAGAAAAGCATTCAATTTATCAGAAAGCTCCAACTCTTGAAAGGACTCCCCAACAACCTGATTTTATCGACTCTAACTACTCAGTATAACTTTCAATTTATAGCATAGTGCAATGTAACACAATAACAAGTAATGCCTCTGATTGCAATTCTTTATAATGTCTTCAATCAACAATTCACATAACATGTTTCATACCTCTAGTATGCTAATGTGAAGTGTGCTACTGACTGCCAAGTGTTGTACCTGAAGATGCTCTTTTTCTGTCCTTTCAAAAGTTTATGTTTCCTTCAATGAAGTTGCCACAAATCTTGAAACCACTTAGAAATTAAACCCTCAACATGACCTTTGATCAACCTCTCACAGGTATGTCTTGATTTAAACTTGAACGAATACCTTAGATTTCTTCAACAAATAATCTTTGTTCTCAGAAGATGATGAACTCAATAAATTCTTCAAGGTTTTGGCATGGCTAATCTATAATCAGATCTCTGATTAAACCTCTGAAATGAGTCTTGGTTCAACTTTGAGATGCCTAACATAGTGCCAAAATTCCGCATTTTAGGGCCAAGAAGGAAGATAAAGATTACCTCTAGTTTAGGTGCAAATTAACTCATAGATAACCCAACAACATGCCACAGAAATAGGTCTTAAATTACAAGCTCCAGATAGATATTTCATACCATAGAGCATACTTCAAAAGGGCACAAAATGTCAACATTTTGAGCTTTTGGAAGGGCCAAGACAGTTGGTAATTAAGCTTCATAGCATTTTCCTTGGAGGGGTGCGAAGGAAGGTCTAAGCCCTTGAAGTTGTTACAGAACATATCATTAGGGGAATTTTGAGGTTTAAAATGGGCTTCTTAAGGAAATGATAAAATAATAGTGAAAATAATAAAATAAGATTAGATTACATCATCAAATTTTAGAGGGAAAATAAAATTATTTTTTCGACTTGTATTTTCAACTTATCTCCCTATGGGTTTACTCAAATTTTGAGCGGCAACACTCGTTGGATGCAAAATTTGATTCCTCATCCAAGGAGTACCCATGTTGCATATTTTCGATGGACCCTGCTATATGAAATATGAGAATACATGAAAAATGTGATTGCAATAACGTTTTTTTGTTTTTGTTTTTGTTTGTTTGTTTGTTTGTTTGTTGCTGCTGTTATATTTCTCATTTTTTGTGTAGCAAGGTCCATAAAAAATATGCAACGTGGGTACTCATTGGATGATGAATTAAATTTTTCATCCAACGACTTTTACTGCTCGAAATTTGAGTAAAACCTTAGGGAGATAAGTTGAAAAAATAGTTGACATTATCATCTTGAATCTTATTGGTTCTTATAAAGTTTATTTTGGTTGTACATTTTTCTTAGGAGGCCCATTTTAGACTTCAAAATTACCCTAATGAGCCTTAGACCAGGTTTGTATCAACCCACAGAACCCTCTGAAATACCCTCAAGAAAAGGGAGTTCTGAGCGTAAGAAAACCACTCCAACAGGGTTGAAGAGCCTCATCTTTGCCCTAGTCCGAGGATATCTGTTGTATATACTTACAACTAGCCACAAAATAGGCCCTTTAGCCAGCGAAGGAACCTTACAAGAAGGTATAAAATTAATCCCAAACACTCCATAAAATTTGGTGAACAATGCCAAAGAATGCCCTTAAAACGTCCCATAAATCTCCACTTTGAAAGCTACAAGAGTTCTCCCAAAAGAGGGCTGAGTATGTCTCAAAACATTGCCGTAGTGGGTCCAAGATTAGGCCTTAGACAGGGTTATAGAAGTGCGAAGCAACCCACGAAATGCCTCAAATGTGATGCAAAAGTACTTCCAGATTTTCCTTAGCCCAACGAAGATGCAATGATCAGACTCCAAACTGAGACAAAGTTGTTAATATTTCAGCCTGACTCCTCTTGATCTGTGTGACTATACAAAGGTCCCAAAAGATCAAAGAAACAGATTTTTCATGATTGATTTGATGCCCTCCAAGGAGAAAACCAAGTTCATATATATAGAGTTGGAAGAGACTTCTAGAGGGTCCGACATGGCCTTAATTTTATGGAGTCGACCATACAAATTTTAAAATTGAATGTTTTTGGAGCCAAAATTAATCACCCAGAGGCCAACTTATCCTCCAAATATTCTAGATATTTTTTACAATAAAAAACTTGAACATAATCCTCCTTTTAAGGCTTGATTTGGTCATCTTAATTTAAACATGATTGTTTGAAAATTAATGCCAAAAAGATAACCAATCATAAGGCTACCTTGAATCATATTTTGGGGCACCTTGACCAATCTTCGTGGCTTCAACTTTGATTAGGCATATCTCCTCAACCATGAGGAGTTATGAGGCATGCCACTTACTGTTGGAATCAACACAACAAGGGCAACCAAAAGCTTATGGTCTTGCTTACAAAATCACTGATTTTCCTTGTCATTTTTGTCATCAAAGGCGAGGCTTGTTCTAGTTGTTCCCTGGGTTGACATCAATGACAACCATATTCTAACAATCGCCCCCTTTGGCATTGATGGGACCAAAACTACTCCTCTTGTGACTGTTTTTCCCCCTAACTCCATGCTTTTGATCTTCCTCTCCTGATTTCTCTCCCCCTTTTACATCAATATCAAAGGGAATCTCCCCCTGACGAAATATATTCCTTTCTCTTCTTGCAACATGTTTTTCTCCCCTTGTTTGTTTGGCTTGATGGAATGCATATCAATGTGAACCTAGTAGAATCTCAAGCTTCTGTAGAAGATACTTAAAGGTTTCTTGAGATATAGGTTTGGTGAATATGTCGACTATTTGTTCCTTTGTCCCAATGTACTCTACCTTGCTATTCTTCTTTGCAACCTGCTCTTGAAGAAAGTAGTATTTGATAGGAACACATTTTTTTTAATGCATTATAGGATTCTTGGAGAGACTTATGACATTAGTGTTGTGACAAAATATCAAAATGGGCTCATCAAACTTCACTTGGAGATCTTGTATAGCTTACTTCATCTAGAGAACATGAGTACAACATGTTGCTATTGCTATATATTCTGCTTTTGTTGTGGAAAAGGAGACTAAAGATTGCTTCTTCCTCAACCATGACACGAGACAATCACCCAAGTAGAAGCCTGCTCCACTGGTGCTTTTATGATCATCAACATTACCTACCCAACTGTATAAATTGTTATACTCAATTCATTCCCTTTCAGATACCACAATCCAAATTTTTTTGTTCCTTTAAGATATCTAAATATCATCTTCACTGCTACAACATGGGATTATTTTGGCGCTACTTGGAATCTTGCCACATGTTCGACAATATGCGTCACATATGGTCTCAAAGCTGTCACATACAATGGGCTACCAAGCATTGATCTATACAATCTCTAGTTTGCTTCTTTGGATTCATTGTCCTTACTTAACTTGCAACCGATCACCATGGGAGTGCTAACTAGTTACATTCTTCCATTTGGAACCTTTTAAACATTTCTTTTATGTACTTGGTTTGAGAAACAAATACGCCATCATCTCCCTTAGATATCAAAATTCCCAAGGAGAAGGTCAATTCACCAAGTAAGGACATCTCAAGTTCGCTCTGTGTATTGTTAGAAAACTTCTTACTCAACTAGTTATCGTTGCTTCGAAATATGATGTTGTCCACATACACCTCAATGAGAGTCACATTGTCTTGTTTAACCTTTATGTATAAGTTTTTATTGACACTTTCTCTTTTGAATCCTTGTCGCTGTAAATCCAAATATGCATACTAGGCTCTAGGAACTTGCTTGAGACTGTACAACACTTTCTTCAACTTGCATACATAGTCTTTCTTTTATGTGAGCAAAAATCCTTGTGGCTGCTCTAAGTAGGCTTCTTCTTCCAATTCTCCACTTGAAAAGGCTGTTTTGACGTCCATGGAATGAAGGAAGGAAACAATTGAATGGAATGAATGCACATTGTTTGGAGCAAGACGAGGTCTGAACAAATGAGGAGCCAAGTGTGAAGTCTCAAGCCTGTGTTAGAGCAAGGCTTGAGGACAAGGACAAGCCAATCGAGTGACCTAACCAAAGGGTAGAAATGACCTATGGAGGAAGGGGGATGACCCACAATAGGGTGGTAGGGTGGCCTGGTAGGGTCAACATGGTGGTTGGATTTCTTTGTATACTTTGACTTTTGGCTTCAATATTTGGTTGCACCAAGCAATTGTCTTGGGAATTTATTGTACAAATATATTTTAATAAAAGAAAAAGGGCAGAGGGTTATTTCCATTGAAATAATGCATGCCTATGATGATGATTTTTCTTACATATGATGTTCGTTATTTTTGTAAATGGAAGATGAAGTGTCAATGTTGTTACTGCCCTATGTTTGATGGATTCCATACATTGATAATGATATAGAGAGCAAAATAGGTAATTACATTGTGAGGCCTAGTCTAGGTGAACATTTTACTACACTAGGCAACTATGAAACATGTTAGTGCTACACACATGAGGGATTTTGGTGCGCCAAAGAGGCACCTTGTGACCGTATGAGGCCTTGGGGTCGTGACAACACCACATCTAACCCTTGGAAAATGGTGTTACAATAAAACTTATCATGGAGATACTAAAATAACTCTATATAAAAAGTTCCCATGGCCAAAACCCCCTATTAGTGGCTTCCTATTTACTAGGCACTTCTAAGGTTCATGTAATAAATACAACACTTTACACTAGAGAATCCATTCCCTACACACAGTGATAATTTGGTTATGGATCAAAATAGAATGAAGCAACATGTTGACTATCATTGCTCCAGGGGTTCATTTGTAGAAGGGGATTAGGGGTTTCTTTGCCTTAAACCTTATAAACAAACCTCCCTCAAAATCAAAACCAATCAGAAGCTAGCACCAAAATTGCATGGACCTTATACGTCATCATGCACATTGGAAATGTTTTCTACAAATTTGTTGTGCCAACCCACTCAAAGATTCATCCAATATTTCATGTGTTGTGTTTAAAGAAGTTAGCGGGATTGGATTATAAGGTTCAAACTAATTTCCAAAACTTGATGAAGAAGGGTCCATTTGGCTCCAACTCCAAGCAATATTAGCCACTAAAAAGTGTCAATTGCGTTAGTGTATATTTCAAGAAGTATTAATCCAATGGAAATATATGTAACTAGATGACGTCATTGGGAACCACTAGTGATTTAGAAAACCATGCCAACCTTAAGGAAAATACTAATTTAGAAGGGGGAGGGCATTTTGGGGTCCTACCATATCTTCCCTACTTTAGGATACTTAGAAATGAGTCAACTAGTTTATGCAATCATCTTCAATGATAAGGCCCATTAGATAGTAGTGGATAGTTATGTAATATACAAGGGTTCACTTTATTGAGACCTAGTGATACTCATCAATAAGGGGACCATAAGTAGTTAGGGTTTTGTTATTGAGAATCTATTTAAATAATAGGAGGCTATGGAACATTTTTTCAAGTATTATTGTATTTGAAAATCTACTTAGTGAAATATTTCCCACCTTAAGATGTAAGTGAATATTGTTTTCTTCTTTTAGTAATCATTGATAATCATTAATATAGGGGTAAAATTTGCATATTACGTCTTATTTTTCTCTTGTATCTAGTTTTTTGAATTTATAATCTCTATATACCTAGTTTTGTATAAAATTTAAGGGTTAAGGAACACTAAATTATATCAATGAATCAACATTATTGGTTATAAGTGAGAGCCTATGATTTGGAATGAACACAATCATGGAATTTGGGCACAATATATGAACAACTTGCTGAAAAGTAAAGTGTTATGGTGGCTAACCAAGATTATGGTTCTAGAACCAAAGGGTGACTAACAAAATTTTGTCATTGAAAAGAATGATGGGGTGGTAGGAGTCATAATATCATGTATGGATTTATAGAGATTCACTTTCGTACAAGTAGGATCCCCTACTTCAATGGTGTTTGGAAGAAGCTAAAGATTCTATATGATAAAGCTAGTGAAAATCAAGTTACACAGTTTGAAAAAGAGTTGATATGTTTGGATCCTCTCCCTTTTGAAAGAATTGAAGACTATCTATCCCATGTGTATAAGCTTAAATCAAGATTGTTGCATTTAGAAAATATTTCCCAAGAAAGATGGCCAACCCATCAAAATAATCCTAAGGAATATGAAAATATGATATGATGTTTTTTGTTTGGCATTTTGTGCTTGTGGGACCACTAAAAAAGTTGATCTAATTTGGATCCATACAAGAAATGGTTATAAGGCTCATTACTTAAGTGTAATTCAACTATTAATAGGGGGTCAATCAATAGGAAAAATGCGAAGTTTAGAGTCTAATGATGAAAAAGAGGAAAATATTAAAAAAAAATGAGACTAGGAGAGGAAAAATGATCTGTAAACTATCATGGACATTCCAATGAACAATTCATTACAACAGGTTTACTAAAATATATTTGAAAATTTGAAATATATACTATTTCTCCTTAGATTTATGATTCTTTTAATTATTGTTTTATTGTGTATGCATGTAAATTAGAATCACATAGAAAGTAGAGAACAACAAAATAAAAACTAACAAACCACAATTGACATACGATATATCCTTGGAAACACTTTCAGGAGAAAACCTAGCTGCAAAGCGTGGTCATTTTGCTCTCTTTGTTTGAATAGAAAATGGATGCACATACAAAAAGGTAAGGCCTATGTCCCATGTGTTACTGCAGTGCACAAACCCTCTCTATGTGGTCCCTACTTATCCCTCTCGAATACTTTGCTTGTCTATGGAACAAAATGCACTCGAAAAGAATGAAACCCCTTTTCCTATTGGTGGCTTGGTTATAACACAACTCAATAGCCTATTGGTGGTTGCATTTAATTCAAACTCTTAACTAGAGTTAAAATATTGACTCTTCTAGTGTCTTCTTCATCATGATCACTCGGCTAGCCCATTTTCCATGAGTAATGTAGGCTGGCATGACATCCTCCCAAATCATGGCGGTCATAAAAGAAAGGTCAACTTTTGACTGGCATGAATTTTGCATATAGACTCCAATTTAGGGATTTTTGCTCAGTTGGAAAGGTATATGTGTAGAATAGGTAAAATAGGTGTTATGATAAAGTGGAAATTTTTTGAAATTTTTTACCAAAAAAAACATCGTTTAATGCCCCAAACTACTCCTAGAAGGTTTCAGACCTCAATTTTCCAAACTGGGTCTTGCCTGTGAAAATGATCCTAAGTTGATTACTCCATTTTTTCCACTATGAAAGCATCGAAATGGATGAAAGACAATATAATGATCCAATCTTGATAAAAAGACAGGGAGGAGTGGGAATTGAAAGGTAATTCGTGTGTATATGGGTATATTTGAAGCATGTATTAGCCCAATGGATTAGCCTAGTCATATTGAAATAATTGGTTCAAGGTGAGTGATTGTCAAGAGGTTACAAATTCAAATGAAAAGGAGTCTTATTGAGTAATAACTATTGAAACTAGGGATCACGTTACATTCCAACTAGAAATTTTAGAGAAGAAAAGGGAGTGATTTGTGAGAAATATTTTAACAACCTTGAACCCATTGATATATCTTATGGGATGATAATAATCCTTCATGCTATTAACCAAACTTGAGCCTTTCATCTAAAAATATATGACATGCATTACTAGTTGAAATTCTTGAATTAATTAAGTTATTATTACGTTTTTCCACATTGATGATGACAAGGTTTGTTAGAGGGAATTGGAGGGTACTAGCAATTTAGGACATAAATATATAGATTATATTACATCTATAAATGTGAGATTTATTTAATTAATTAAATTATTGTTATTTTAATATATTTTCACAAAGCGAAGATACGGGTTTGAAGGGAATGGACAAATTCAATACATTTTTAGTTAATCGGATTCAATTTTTTACATATATAAATATTTGTTCAAATATTAATATATCCAAGGTTTTCATTTTGGTGGTGATAGATCACTTATTATTGTTAGAGGTATGAAAATTACATGATTATTTCCTAACCTGAATTATAATTGCATTTATATTTAATTGTTTTGTTTTGTTTGTTTGTTTTATTTTATTATAATGGTGTAAAATTGATTCATCTTTGTGTATAGATTAGAAGCATAATGATTGAAAATATACAAATATATTTTTAACAATAATTAAGAAATTAAACACACATAATATTAATATTAATATTAAATATTAAAATAGAAAATAATTATTTATAATAAATTTTGCTAATAAATTTAACAATATTATTTATTTATTTATTCTTGTAATAATTATTGATTAGTTAATAATTATTATAATTAATAGTAATAATGAGACCAAAAAATGCCTTTAACTTGATGCAATATCCATGTACACATGACACCATCAGAATGCTACTCAGAATATCATGTATACTTGTGTGGTTCAATGTGATGCACAAGCTAACACTATAATGACACAAAGATATACTTTCCCAATGACCTCAAGTTTTGCATCATGGATACTTTGAAATAATGAATTTATAAGTGATGTAAATTCCAATGCCAAGGACCTATATTGCAGTAGTGATTATTATTTATGTTATTATTTTCATTAATTTTAATGTTGTATTTTAATAAGGGTAAATATATATTTTTTTAACAAGGATGAGTAGGATTTTCATTAAGTCTGCATTTGGAATGCAACAAAACAAGAAAACCGGGGATTGATTACATACTGTATAGAGATTTTAACTATTCAGAATACATCTTTCATGGAGATTCAAAAACTACTTCTACTTCCCTACCCTGATCATACATGAAACAAAAATTGTTACAACTGTAAATTCTACAAAATTGGACATAGACGAGGACACATTTGCATTGTGTAGACATGGATTAACTTGGTGGGTTGGTGGATACTTTGTCAAAGGGTCCTGTTGACGGTGTTGGACCTGCCAACATTTAAGGGGTCTCCCCGATATGTGGTCCCACTTAGACCTCACACTGTTTGGGATAGGATCCACATCCAGAATATGGCATGGTTGCTGGTTGTCTAAAAGATAGGCCTTGGCTCTAACTGTCAGCAAGAGAGAGGAGTGCAAATGTACCTTAAGGGGGTGTGCTTGGTGAGTTTTCAGTCGTATGTGTGCCAAAGTTCTTTTACTGTGGAGGGGGAAGGAGAAGTGAGCCTCTAAGAGAGAGGTAATAGTACCACCCTAGTAGAGACACACATAAACAAGAAGAATTCATACAACATCACGAGGAACAGTCCACAAAGATATGACGGTTGTTGCAACCAATGTAACAAGGAAGATGTGTCTAATATCCAACGAAATAGTCCACAAAGATATGACGGTTGTTGCAACCAATGTAACAAGGAAGATGTGTCTAATATCCAACGAAATAGTCCACAAGGATGCGAAAATGATAATAACAATTACAAAAAATTCTTAATATGATAAGTACCAAAATAAACGAAATAGTTCAACTACTTTAGCATACATGAAAGCAAACATGAATTACAAACATTCACATAATAGTCTTACAAATATCCATAATCCATGCATGAAGAATGTGCTAGCCATAAGGCTTCTTATATTAAGTAAAAGATTCAAGACACATGTATATAATGAACACCACTAGTGCCAATAATGGAGCGTTGGAGCCACTCCTTGCTCCTAAATAGAATTGGTTTGTCTATCTAATGCTATGCAGGAGGATCCAAGTTGAAAATTACTTTACTCTAGTGTTGCGAACATCTTGCTAACATCCCGATTTTATCTCGAAATCACGATTTTTTGGCCTTGCCGATGTTTACCGATTTTTTTGGATATTTTTATAGTATCTTAATTTTTTCGTTGTTTTCCAATTATTACTGATATTTTCCCGAGTTCTACGATTTTTTTGTTTTTTGGATCCTTGCCGATTTTATCCCGATGCCGATGTTCGCAACATTGCTTTACTCATACAATGAGAGTGTATATATAACTAATGAGGTGATGCTTCACCTTATTTGTGACTCTTTGACTTCCTATTACTTTTTGACTTTACATGACTCTTCATATTCTGAATGTGTCCTTTGGACTTCCACTTTACAATACATTTCGAATAGGTAATTTACATCATCCACAATAGGGTGTGGCATATGACAACTCATGACATGACACTACTGACATGCACTGCTTGATGATGAGGTAATGTCAAGCCACTCTTGCTATTGTGTGTTGAGTGTTTGCATGAGAATGCTCTTCTTTCTAGCTCCGCATGGGTTGGTGATAAGGATTCTTCAATGATCTCAAGTCTTGAGTTGTCAGCTATAAAGATGTCTTTCAACATGTTTCCCTTCTTCATCTCCTTCTTCATCATCTCGCCATGGCATGATAAGGCACCCGCATATGCAATTCACTCACGATGAGACAACATCAGTCCAAAAAAACCCCTAGTTTCTACATCCAGAGACTAGTGTGATGTCTTCCCGCACCCTGGATTTGCCTCCACGCAAATCGATAAACTCCTAGGGCCTGTCGCTGCAACTTATTTAAAGCGGTCTTTAGACCTTCTTGAAGGTCCATGATCAGTCCTTGCAGACCCTTAATAGTTGATTTACCTACTTCACGCAACAAAATGTAACCCTAGATTGGAGTTTCCGTAGATCTACTTAATTCGGTAGAAAACATAAGGGAAATGATTTGAAACTTCGCAGAAGCAGCTAGGTCTTCATTTCATACATCATTAAGACAAATTCAATAAATTCGCGTAGCATTCAATCATTATTCCATAAACATATCATTCATCGACAACATATAACATGAACAAACATAAACAAAAAACTCAGTAATTCTTCGGAAAATTGTCTTTATTATCTTCAATTCACTAATTATAGACTCAAACTTCCCTGCGCACATAGCTGCATGGGTCCATGCACTCAACTGCAGACTCTACCCAGGCTTCCATGCACTCAGCTGCGGAGCCTTCCCTTCTCTACCTAAGCGTAGGAAGCAGGCCTTCCTGCCTTAGCTTCTACCTAAGACTCCTTAATGAACCCAATTATCTATCTTTTCTTTCTTCCCTCTCTCTTAAACTCACTATGAATTATCTATTTATACTATTTCTTTATACAATACCATGGTCAGCAGACCATGGGTGAATCCAAAATCTGACTCTATCCAACTGCGCACTCCACATCCACATTTTGCGGAGACTTTACATCTTTTACAAAATTTGTTACAAAAAATAACTAATTAATTCCATTCTGCCTCTGGGGACCCCATCCCAATAGGCCCCCAACACAAATATTGTGACTCGCCCCCAAGTCACTTAGCCGGTTGTTCTACTTTCTGGCGGAGTTCGTTGAATGCCTTGGTCAATGCTTATAGCTCCGCGGTACTCTGCTTTGTTGCTTGTTGCACCTCCTGGACTAGTTTCTATGTAGTTGGCCCCTCTACTTCCAGCTGCGTAGTCCTGTATGTCTGTTGCATGGCCTTCAACTTCTCAAGAATGGTCTGTGAAAATTGGCTGGCTTCCTCTGTCCAAGGCTCAAGTCGTGCGCTGAGCACAAACTTATTATTCTGCAATTCCTGTATCTGCAATAATTTTGCTTTTCCTTCCTGTAAGTGCGTAAAACGCTAGACTGGTGCCAACGTCCGCGCTGATCTCATCGTACTATTGTTGCACTTCCCTAAGTTATGTGCTCGACTGTTGCAGCGTAGGATCCTCCTGCAGTGTATCCCAGAGGCCCAGTGCCTGAGTGAAGAGCTTGCCACACCCTTGAACGACGACATCTAGCTGAGCCATGGATTCTTTAATCACTGTGCCCCTTTGTTCCTGAACCTCTGGCAGTGTGGTCGCCTGCAACTTCAACTGCAGCTCAACTATCTGCATCCTTAGGTCAAAAGTCACCTTGTCGAACTTTTTCTTTGAAGCACGCACTACAACAGTCAATTTCCTTACCTTGGCTGAGGCCTTTGCATCATCAGGTATACCCAATTTAGTTACAGATTTGTAGGCCTTCTCGATTGATGTGACCATGCTCTGACGTTGTGTGCGCAACTCCTCCTGCTCCTTCAGTTCCTGTGCCTTTTTGACGAAAAGTTGATGTTTGTTGACTTTGAACTCACTAATGGCAGTGAGTGCACGCTGTTCTCGGATCTTTAGCTCATCAGCAACCCCTTGATGGAGCGCATGAAGAGACTCGAGGGGTAGCGCGACAAGGTTCAGTCCCATGTCTTTTACTGCATGAAGCATCGCGTGGTGCTCATTCGACTCCACACGGACCGACCCTTCAGGTAAAGGAAAGACTCTGACGTCCTGAGGCCAATCAATCTCTGATATTGCACTCCTTCCCTGTGTCAGTATTTCTTGCGCGCCGCTCACCTTCCCGAGATCCGCTTGAATTCTGTTCACCTGTATTTGCAGCTCGCAGAGATCCTTTTGGATGCTCCCCAATATCTACATGTATTGTTGCTCGAATTGTTGCAACACCTCTGTCGTTGTGTCTTGAATTTTGTCATTGAGCTCGTCGAGATCGCCCTTTGTTAGCACCATGGGATCAACATGCGTCTGCTTATCAGACATTTGTTTCTTCCACTGCCCACCTTGCTGCTCCTGTGCGTGCTTCTTCAGGATGAAAGGAGTGGTTTTCTCCTCATCGCCACCTCCTCCTTGCTCTGACAGATCTTGCTCATCAATGTGGTGGGAAGAAGACTTCTCGCTTTCCTCTGTATCCTTCTGTTCTCGCTCTGCTTGTCTTTGGCAGCACACTCATCCTCTATACAGGCCTTCTCCGCAACTTCCTTTTTATTTTGTTTTGTCAAGGTGTGTGCAACTTTCTGAGCGGCTTCCTTCCGCTTCTGCGCAGCAGAGCTCTCTACGCCGGTACTTGTTCCTACATCTAACTCCGTAAGCGTGCACCATTCTTGCAACCAAAGCCCCACAACTTCTTGGATATCTATATTCGTCACCATATAAGGCAACAGGTGCCATTTCTTCTTAGGGTCTTTGTGCACTTTAATCGAGACCCTATGAAAATTGGATTTAAATTTGGCATAGGCCGATAGCTGCACGTACAAGGTGGGAGACAACCTTGGCTACTGGTTAACCACCATGTGCATGCCCATATCCATAAAAACCCAAAAGATCTTTGTCTCCTTAATGCACTCTGGATATTTTTAGTTCCATAACGAGGCAAACCGCGCTGCCTCGGGCAATTCTTCTTTGTGTGAAGGAAACTGACTATCCTTTGGTAACCTCCAAGCAACCAAAACAATCGACAATAAAAGCCACACATAGTGAAATGGCTTGCTCTCCTCTCAGGCCTCTTGACAGTTCGCGAGGAACTCCTAACAGAGATACCTAGTCCAGTTGTACAGAACCCCCTTCACGCACTGAGATGCGAGCGATATGATCGACGCTGGAACTTCATCCGCGCGACATTTTCTCATGACTTTTCCTACTAGAATCTAGGCATTCAACTGTACTGTCGGGTCTGATATGGATGTGACAGAGTACCCTCACAACTTTTTTATCAAACCAAACTCCTTCATCTTATCTGCCAACTCTTTCTCTCCAGGTTTTCCTACAAATTCTTTGGCATGGTTCGCCCCTTTGTAAGGTAGCCTTGTGATCCTGTGGATCAACATGTCGGTGATGGGGATAGGATCACGTAGCCATAGGCACCCATCATGCACCAGAGGAGCTGGCGCACACAGATCGTATTAATGGGGGAATAATGATAATGCGGCACCAACAACAGATTGAGCAACCCTGACTGCTCACCGCCGCAAACCCACTTCATGGGCTCCAAAATTGTAACGCCCGTGTCATTATAGTAGGTTTTCTGTATATAATTATGAGTCACCAAGTGTGGAAACTTTGTATGGTCTGCGAGCTCCCAATCTTCCATTTTAAGCAATGGAATGCACACCAGCCTAGGACCCTCGAACACCACTTGCTTAGGCAGCGAAGGTGTCGAAACTGAGAATTTCCTTGTATCGGGATCCTTCGCGACTTTAGTCTTTCCCTTCCGCAGAGGGATATACTTAGCTACCATGGAGTTCTTCCCCCTCTAGGTCAACTACTTTTGCTGGTTGCTTATCCTTTTTCTGTTTCGCCTGTGTCTCGATATGCTTCCTCAGTGACGCGTGCACCGACATCGACTTCTTTTGTTTTTCCTTTGTGGTTGGTTGATTTTCTTTCGTAACAGTCTTCTTGTATTTAGCCACAGTTTGTTTCGGCCTAGGCAACCTAGGCGTCGTGGGTGCAACAGGGGTAGCTTCCATACTAGACACTTCTGGTCCTGGTGTGTCACAGTTGCTTCTGAACTGATGGCTTCGATGGGGTTAGTGGCAATCATTCTTTCCATAAATAACTTTTGGGTTGTGGGAGAACAATTTGCTAGCGACATAAATTCTTCCCAGAGCGCCCAACTCATATGCGATAGATAACAAAATGCAACAACAAGTCTGAGAGTGCAAAGTGTTCTTTGTTGGACTGATATGCACAATTTATAGGGGGATTTGAATTCAAATCTGATCGTTCCCCCAAATTTCTGATAATAAATATTTTTTTGTGCGGCAGTCTTCCAAGAGTTTCACCTTAATTTCCATCACCCCACTCCACTTAACCACTTTTTGGCCGTTAACTCATGAATAGTAACTCGAACGATCATTTTCCTGTTGGGCTGCACGATACCTTTCCCTCTCACACAGTGTCCTGAGTGCAACTTCATTTGTTGCATCCTCGTCAGTTTTCGCACAACCACCTCGCTGCTTTGTCCTTCAAACTGGGCAGTGTAGTTTATAGTCCCGTGCTCCCTTGCAACTGCCTGGAGCACTAATACTGTCTTGTTGCCATATAGTCATTGTGCAGGATCCCTCGTATACAACTTCAACCTACTCCCATTCACTTTTCTCGGCAAGGGTTCCCCATTTAGCTTCACAAGCTGAACTGCACCACCATCTGTAATATCCTTGACAATATATGGCCCTAACCAATGCATCTAGAATTTACCTAGAAATTTAGTGAACTTATATAACAGTAAAATATCGTTTATGTTGAATGTGCGAATCTTGATATGACGATCATGCCATGCTTTTTCGTGTTCCTTCTATAATTGTTGATGGAATCCTGCCAAAAATTGGTCCTCTTCGAGATCCATGAGCTGCGCGAGCCATTCTTCCAGGGCCTCGCGGTCTGCCATATCCATTAAAGCTGATATTCGCAGACTAGGCACAATGCATTCCATCCACATTAGGGCTTCAACCCCATATACTAATCTGAACGACGTTTTTCTTGTGAACTTCTTACAAGTAGTCCTATAAGCCCATAGCACTGTAGGCACACATACATCCCAATCATTCTGCTTCATGTTATAGATCTTTGTCAGTGTGTTCTCCAAAATTTTGTTAAAATCTTCGACAGTTTTGTTTTCTTACATGTGATATGGCATACCCTTCTAATGGTAGACTTGGAATTCATCAGTCAACACACTAATCGTTTTATTCAGAAAGTGCATACCCCTATCACTCATCAACACTTTCAGGCATCCAAATCTTGTTAGGACATATTCAAACAATAATTTTGCTGCCGTAGCCCCAATACAATCCTTTATAGACTTTGCCTTCGTCCATTTGGTTAGATATTCCTCGCAGTGATAATGCAACACATGCCCGTTTTCTTTCCAGGAGGTTGAATTGGCCCAATGAAATCAATCGCCCACTTCTCAAATCCCTATAAAGACACCTGAGGATGTAGTGGTAGCTCATACCTTCGCGACAGTTTGCCAGTTCTTTGACATGCATCGCACGCCTTATAGTATGCCTTGGAATCCTTGTGCAATGTTGACCACCATAGTCCGACGCGCAAAATATTCTACGTAGTTTCTTTACTTGCATAATGGCCTCCCACAAATCCCCCATGAGCTTCAAAGAGAATGCTATCACGCTTAAAGTCTAGCACATATCTCCACAATATTTCATCTGTACCCATTTTGTACAAGTGTCCTGTAATAACTGAAAAGTGAGCTGTGGGCACTACTAATTCCTTCTTCTGCTGACTTGTATATCCTTCCAGCACCATCCTTGTAGTTAAGAAGTGAATAATGTCTACAAAATGGATATCAGCTATGCGCACCGTAAAGAGTTGCGCTTTCGATCCTTCCTCCAAATTACTGGGTTCTTCGCCTGTTTCAATTCGCGACAAATGGTCAGGTCCAACATTCAACCTCTCTGGCTTCACAATGACTTCAAAGTCATATTCCTGAAATAGTAACAACCATCTGCAAATTTTCCCCCCCAACACAAGCTTATTTACTAGGTACTTTAAGGCAAAATGATTTGTATACATCTTGAAATGCCCTCCTAATAGATAATTCCTGAATTTTTGTAGTGCGTACACCATGGCCAACCCTTCACGCTATGTCGTTGAATATTTTTTCTCGTCCTTTGATAACTTTCTACTTACGAAGGCTATAGGATGGTCCATTTCTCCTTCACCAGCCTGAGTTAGCACTACACCCAGTGCAATGCAAGAAGCATCCACGTGTACATGAAACTCCTTTTCCCAATCAGGGAATTCTAATATTGGCGCAGTTACCATATTTTCCTTCAACACATCTAAGTTGCATTGACATTCTTCATCCCAACAGAATGTCACATCCTTCTTTAGCAATTTTTCCATTGGCGCGGTAATTTGAGCATAAGCTTTGATAAATTTTCTATAGTATCCTGTATGTCCCAATTTCACGCGCAACTGGTTGACATTCTTAGGGGCCTCCAAGTTCACAATCACCGCAATCTTTGCAGGGTCCACCATCAATTCTTGCTTGCACACAACATGACCTAGAAAGATCCCAAAAGGAACACAAAATATGCATTTTTTCAAAGTCAGCACGATCTGGTATTTGCGACATGTATCCAACATATGGCGTAGACTTGCTACTTGGCGCTTCACTAAGCCAAACACCATCAAGCCATCAAAGTTTCTAGGAACTTATGAATGAACGTTCTCCTTGAATGCTACAATGAATACGTGGGAAAATATCACAGGGGCTTTCTTTAATCCAAATGGCATAATAGTGTATTGAAAACAATCCCACTCTGTCATGAAGGTCGTTTTGCTCCGATCCTCTAGCGCGATATTAATTTGATGATACCCCATAAACCCATCAGTAAAGGAATATACCTCTTGCCCTCCCACATTATCTAACACTTCGTCTGTAAATGGCATCAGAAATGGGTCATGAACACATGCATCATTAAGCCTTTGCAGATCTACGCAAATCTATTTTCTCCCTTTTGTTTCTTCTCTTGGACCACCAACAGTCTCACCCAATCAGATCCTTCAATAGGTTCTATGATTCCTGCCCCCAACATTTTATCCAGCTATTGGCGAACCTTATCCTTGTACTTGGGATTAAGGCGATAAGGCCTCTGTTTAACAGGCTTTGCATCCAGCTTCAATGTGATCTTCATAACGCCCAAATCGTCGATTATGCCCTTTAAATCCTAAAACTTAGTGAGGAAGAGATCCTGGTATTCAAAAAGTAATTCAACAGATTTATCTACTGTAGCGTCATCCCAATAATCTCCAATTTTCGCGAACTTCGATTCTTCTTTAGTGCCAATGTTTACTTGCTTTGTCTTCAAAGGTGCGGATATGTTTGAGTTTTCTATTTGTGGGCCTTCAACTTCGCGATGCCCTTCTGTCTCTGGAATATTGATGTTCCTTGGGTCTTCTTTCTCCTCTTCAGGAGCCACATTATAACATTCCAAGGCATGGCGCAGTTGGGTGCTCTAGTCCGGTTGGGTCCATTCCATAGGGTACTTCTGTGTTCTGAATATAACTACTTTAACCTCTTGTAATGCTTCATTAATTCTTGCAAATCCAGCTTAAAAACTGAAAGTAAACAAGAAACCTTCCTTCAATACATCCCATTCCGCAGTGCCATGGTGGAGCTCTGTTTCAAGATGTAGAAATTTTGAATAATTTAACACATATTCAACAGAGATTATCCTGATCATGTACTATTGCGGAAAACATACACAATACATAAGCTCCTCTACGTTGATCATCAATATAGCAGCATCAATAACAATAAAACATCAAGAGCATTCACACATTAACACAGTATGTATCCCGGGGAAAGCATCTCGCTAAAAACCCCAACTATCTGTATATTAATGATTGAGTCATGTAACATTACACAGCATAATACTTCTCACAAGTATCTCCACCTCTGTTACACACAATACAGCTCAGATCTGAATCAATCACTGGCTCAAATCTCCTCCGCTGCCATGCCTGCCTCCTCTGCTCAATACCTGCAAGAGAACTGATGATAATGCCAAGGCAGCCACGTCTTTCCTTGGCTAAATCACGTATTTCCAAGCTACAATACGTGCAAACTCATTGGCATACTCAATCCCCTGATTTGTGCAAGATCTGGGTGCACAACCATAGTCACAACTGATAGCAATCTTATTCTCTACCACCTGTCCCTGTTGAACTGAACATGCACTGACATGCAACTGAGTTAACTGATGTATTCATTAGTTGTATTATGAGTTAATAACTTGTGAATTAATTAATAACTAATTCACCCCACTCATCTCTAGTCTATTTGCCAATTAGACTAAATACAACCAGTTTAACAAAGCTAAACTGAACACAACTCCATCAACTGCACCTCCAGTCCACTAAACTCAACTCACTTGAGTTCTAACTGAAGTCATGCATGCAAATATTCAACTAACCCATAAGAACCACGTATTTTCTTCATGCAATTGCATGTGCCACATCCGTAGCTCGAACTGAAGTGCTCCAAGAGAATAAGATTAAGTTTATAGTCCAAATATTATTGTGAGATAATAATATTGACTTTTCTATTTTTGACCGCCAGTCTAAAAATAGACTTGATCACTCACACTGTGATCACTCACACTTTCATCAAAAATAGAAGTCCATCTATTTTTCCAACTTGATCAATCATCCATAAACAACAACCTGCAATCCATAGACATGATCCATATGTCTAAAAATAGACATAGTCAAAAAATAGACTTGCGCCAAAAATAGCCTGTGGCCCACTTAGTGAAGGCGACTCTTTTCACTAAGCTCCATCATCTTGTTGCAATCTCAACACTCCCTCTCGACAAGATATGGATTATCAGCAACCCCTATCCTGCCTCGGTGGTACTCGAATTTGCTCCTGGTGAGGGCCTTCGTCAGAATATCAGCATCCTGATCCTCCGTTGGAATGTACGAAAGTAACATGATCCTCCGCTGCACACAATCTCTGATATGATGGTACCTGATGTCAATATGTTTAGATCTATCATGAAATACAGGATTAGCCGAGAGTTTAATGCAACTCTGGTTATCACATTAAATCACAGTAGGATCCAAATGAGAACCGAACAAACCAACTAGGATCTTCCTCATCCATATAGCCTCGCATGCAGCCAAACTTGCTGCCATATACTCGGCCTCCGCTGAACTGAGTGCCACGGATCTCTGTTTCCTGCTGTACCAAGAAACTGCTGTTGATCCAATACTAAAGACCCCTCCTGATATGCTCTTTCTGTCCGTTGGGCTCCCTACCCAATCTGCATCCGTGAAGCCACAT
>APFE030974382.1:707-11683 GCA_000404065.3 Pinus taeda | reverse complement strand
GTGGGCAAATTCATTGGCATACTCAATCCCTTGATTTGTGCAATATCTGATGCACAACTATAGTCACAACTGATAGCAATCTGATTCTCTAACACCTGTCCCTGCTGAACTGAACATGCACTGACATGCAACTGAGTTAACTGATGTAATCATTAGTTGTATTATAAGTTAATAACTTGTGAATTAATTAATAACTAATTCACCCAACTCATCTCTAGTCTATTCGCCAGTTAGACTAAATACAACCAGTTTAACAAGGCTAAACTGAACGCAACAACATCAACTGCACCTCCAGTCCACTAAACTCAACTCACTTGAGTTCTAACTGAAGTCATGCATGCAAATATTCAACTAACCCATAAGAACCACGTATTTCCTTCATGCAATTGCATGTGCCACATCCGTAGCTCGAACTGAAGTGCGCCAAGAGAAAAAGACAAAGTTTATAGTCCAAATATTATTGTGAGATAATAATATTTGACTTTTCTATTTTTGACAGCCAGTCTAAAAATAGACTTGATCACTCACACTGTGATCACTCACACTTTCATCAAAAATAGAAGTCCATCTATTTTTCCAACTTGATCAATCATCCATAAACAGCAACCTGCAATCCATAGACATGATCCCTATGTCTAAAAATAGACATAGTCTAAAAATAGACTTGCGCCAAAAATAGCCTGCGGGCCCACTTAGTGAAGGCGACTCTTTTCACTAAGCTCCATCATCTTGTTGCAATCTCAACACAAGATACCAGTTCATGGGGATTGTATCCAAGGTGTGACAAAATATGTGTACCCATTATGGCTGTGGTTTTGTCCCCCATGCATTAGTCCACTTTCCCAGGTGATCACACGGATCATCCTTTCCATTATACTTCTTAGTCATTTTGGTATTAGCACGCCCAAACCACAGCTTCATCATTCTTATGTAATATCGCCATCCAACAAAACTATCCTTATGCGTACCCCTCCATCGTGCAAGTGTAGTGCGCAACGCCATCTCAAATGCTTGAAAGCAATGGTACTTGGGGACTTCGTGCTCAAATTCATCTAAAAACAGATCCACATCAGTTAACCCATCATAATAAGGTAACTTTCTTACCTCTGACGAAACATAGTGTAACGACTTTGTCATCATATTGCATCACAATGTAGAAACTTCATGTAAGCGATTATGCAAATGCTCCAATTCCTCGTCTGAATCAGAGGTGCAGGAACTCTCCCAGTCCCATGTAATCCATCCATTTGCTGTTGGATTGATCCAGTCCTGATCTCACGCTGTGATCTTGTAAATTTGATCCAGCTTGTCGTCACTGTCTTCATAGTCGCAGACTAATTCAATATAGCGCGCTCCTTCTGCAGGATCCAACGACACTATAACCCGAAGCAATTTTCTTTCAAAGGACATTGTCCTCTTCTTCAAATTAATGACACCATTCATATCAATAACCTAGTCTATTCCTAGCAGCACAAGGTAAGGATTACTGTCATCGACAATTTCTATAATATTAAATTCTGCTACTGCACTCACACCTTTAATATCAACTGTTACTCCATATAATTGTCCCATTGGGATGATTTTCTGTTGATTTTCCATCCTGAGCTGAATCAGAGACCACTACAGCGCAGGTCTCCTCATCCTTTCCCATGTCTGTTTCGGTAGAACATTCGCATCGGACCCGAAATCCAAGATGACCTGGTCCATTTCATAATCACCTTTCTACGTTGTTAGCCGCATCTCTCGCCTTGTTCGTGCCTTATACTTAGCAATATTTTTGACCACGTGGTGTTCATCAGGGGCCTTTTCTTTGCTAGTGCATTTATTTATTAATTCGTGCAATCCTTCCACAACATTGCTATCATGCAACAACTTCATGCAAGTATCCAAAAACATAGTGAGTACATAAGAATCAACTTGTACTGGCGTGCTGATTTCTTGCATCTTGTCCTGGCTCCCTGAGGTGGAGGCCTCAGTGAAGCTCTTCTTAGCTTCCATAAATGTTTCCTTAGCGCGATCCAGATCAAAGCTGACTTCTTTCTCTAGAGCTTACAGACCCATCCATCTTCCTTAGGCTATTTACCTTTATCAGTGACAGTCATCATTCCACTTTTCAACACAATATTAACGCTTTGATCTTCCTCGCGTGGCTTAGCACTCATCATTTGTAAATTCTGCATAGGTTGCTGAGGATGCGTTTTCTTCTTTTGCATATTAGATATTAACACCGGGAATTCTTCTATGGTATGGTCGAACTGCCTACAATACTGACACGATGGGTGTGTTGGATTTGGGAAATCTCATGCGAAGTGCCCCAACTGTCTGCAGTTGTAGCAGATAATCTGTTTACGACCTCTACCAGGTCCTCCTTCTTGGCCTTGTCCTCGGCCCTGAAAAACTCTATGTGATCCTCCTGTGCCTTGATCTGAAGCCCAAATTTATGCTTTCATATGGTAAGTAGGGGTTCTTTCCATCATCAGCTCATAGCTTCGACAGTGGAACTCTTCGTGGCCCACCAATTTACATAAATTACATAACAACTGCTGGGGTTTTTGAACAAACTTCTAAAGTAAATGACAGTTATCCATCACATGTTGTTTGGTAACCTGACAAATGGCACACCATAGCGCAACTCCCATGCTTGGCCCTGCTAGGGCTTCTCGCTTGAGTGGCATTGGCCCCCCTCTTGTAATATAATTTGCATACACGAAACAATGATATTTATCGTGCTCGTGGCCCTTGCACTTCAAACACTAGACTTATGCGTGCATTTCTGGCTTAATCTCCTTGTCTTTTTTCAAACTCTGTAATTCTAGGTGTAGGCTTGCTAACTGTGAGTGGATTTGCTGCAACCCTAGGTTTGTATCCTGAATAGGTGATGTGTGAAACCTCATCGCGATTTCCAGGGCTTCTACTTATGTTGCTATCTTTTGTTGTGATAGAGCAATTCTCAAATGGGGCAAAAGCGACACAATAAACTAGTCACAATGCTGGCTATCCGTGATATGCATGTTAGCCTCTCTGATCTAGCACTTCAACCTCTGATAAAAGTCCCAAGGCGTCTCCTTGACATTCATCATGATCTCTTTAAACTCAATCATCGATTATGATTTAGATTTAGGCTTACTAAACTCTGTTCAAATCCATCTTAGTATCTGCTAGCATTGCAAGAGGATTATCAACGCAGTACTTAATGTACCAGGTTAGTGCACGATCTTGCAAAGCGGTAACCAACTGTGCCTTCCTTATATTATCATCGGTGATTTTTGAAATATCTGTACAATGTTCACAACAAACCAAAATTTCTCTAGGTCTTCACTTCCTATTCCTTTGAAAATCGGCATCCTAATTCTGTTCACCATGTTGAATGGTGGTGGTGGAGGTGGAGGTGTGGGTGAAGGTGTATGCGGTGGAGGTGGAGTGGATGGGTGATTTGTTCTAGGAATCCCCTGAGTGATTAGCTGAACAACACTTTGTGGCGTAGTCTGCCTCACCCCTTCGTCATCGCTTGAAGGAGATCCAATCAATGGATAATACTCTAGTCTTGATCCTTGACGATTTCTAAAGAATCTTCCACTTCACGTATCTCCGAACATCAAGGTAATGAAATCACCCGTTTTGCACATAATAGCATTTTAATCCAAGTATTCAATGATCTTAAATACTTACCTCGCGGTCATTTGAAGAATCTTTGCTCTGCTTCGCTATAGCTAACTGAGGTATCAACTGCAAATTCAGTAACAAATCCTCCCAGAATTCGATTGAACCAATGATCGACAACCAGTGCGATATTGTTTTTAGAGGCTTCTATTCATCACACTAATTATGGAGTCCACACTAGGGGACTATCGAGCTTCCAAATTCCTTGACTGTATGTCAATTTAGCCAACCACTCGTACAGTTAAATTGGGAAGGTGCAAAAGAAGATTTCATGTATCTCCATATATAAATATCTATTCAACCAGTCTTCCTTTGATAGGCACAAAATCTTTTTTTCTTGTGCCGCGAACACATGAACCTTCCAATCCAACCACTTTTAAATTTCTTTCTTAGTCGGATTCCAATGATGCGACATTGCACATCTCTTTAAGCAGATCCCGGTCCTGTCAACAGAACCATTTGTTGGCTTAGGGGGGTCCTGACCCAGGTTCGGAGTTAGTTGTGACAACCAACAAAACCCTACACTACTAGCCCTTTCAGCAACAACCTGTGTAGCGCAAGCTGCAGTCTCACTTGAAGCAGTATGGGGGGATGCAAGAACCAAGTTTCTACATGATCAGGGGCTCATGTCCCAAGTGTCGAAAAATGCTCAAAATTGAAAGTGCTCAAAATTAGCTCGAACCTGAATTCTTGGATAAAGCTCGTCCTCCCGATTCTGGCGCCGCAAATGGTTCGAAAAATGGTTGCCGTATGTGAAAGTTATGGCAAAAACAAAATCGCCCAATGACCCTTAATTTTTGAATTTTAAAAAAAAAATTAAAAAAAGAATATTCCACAGAATATTCCATTGGAATATACCGTTGGAATATTCCATGGAATATTCCCTAGAATATTCCACTAGAATATTCCATGGAACAGACCAATCAGAGGCTGCCACGTGGCAAGCCCGAAGGCCGCCACGTGGCCCCAAGCTGACGTAGTATGTGAATGGGCGTATGTTCAAAAATTTGGGTAGGGGTTGTGATTCGAACCCCCAACCTTGCATATAACAACCATATGACTTACTGTTATACCATGGGCGCGAACTTGTCAAAAGGGCGGAGCAAAACCATTATAAAGTTTAAATTTCATTTTGGTGGGGGCCCAAGGGGGCCAGTCCCTAAGGGCCAGCCCCCATACACGTGACCTCCGCATTGAACCAGGGGCTCTAAACCCGTAACTGCCGGCACAAACTCCAATAAAAACCACCTGCCCGAGATTGTTGGTCACATGCACAAAGTTAGCGGAGTTAACTGACAGTTTAGTTGGCGGCACATTTGGCGGAGGGTGCCAAAATTGGCGGGCCTGCCATATTTGGCGGCCCTAATTGGCCTTCTACAGTTAGTTAACTGGAGTTTTTCTAGGGGCAGACTGGAGAAACTTTAATGACCCATAACTTGGGCTAGGAAAGTCCATTTTGGACGAATGTTTTTTTGATTTTGGGTATTTTGGACATTCTGAAGCCATTGGCACGAGTCTTTCAGCCATGAGAGGTCATTTGCATAGGTTTTGGAGCCGTGGAAGTTCTAGGAGCCACTAGGGCCCAATATTGTGAGAACTGTTTCAGGTTGTAGGTATCCATTGGAGGTGAAACAACAGTCAATCCTGAAGGATTCATGTGTTCTGAATCCGATTTTACAGTCTATTTCACCTGTAGAGACTTCTATTCAGCTGTAATTTCATTTTGAGCATTTAATCAAAATAAGGGCTGACCCATTTGGGAGCCTTGGACCCAACAGACGTAGCCCAGGAGGGGTGAACTCCTTCATCAACTTCTTTTGCATCTGTGGTTGATTTATTTTGCAGAACAAATTCATTTTGATGTGTTAAACAGTAGGAAATAATTCTGCTATGCTTGAATGGATCATGAACAGCTGAAAACTTCATTTGTTTCTTCACTGCAAGACATGGGAATGTTTAAAACATGTTTACTACTGAATTGAATACCTTGCAAACTTTTTTCAAGTAGTTTCAAATTCAGATCACTGCATCCAGAGACTAGTTTGATGTCTTCACGTACCTTGGATCTGCCTTTGTGAAAATCGATAAACTCCTATGGCCTATCATTGCAACTTAGATAAATCGGCCTTCAGACCTTTGCGAAGGTCCATGGTCAGTCCTTGAGGACCCTTAATAGTTGATTTACTTACTTCCCACAATAAAAAGTAACCCTAGATTGGAGTTCTCGTAGGTATACTTAATTCGTAAGAAAACATAAGGGAAATGATCTAAAACTTCACAGAAGCAGCTAGACCTTCATTTCATACATCATTAAGACATATTCAATAAATTTGCGTATCATTTAATCATTATTTCATAAACATATCATTCATTGGCAGCATATAACATAACCAGACATAAACAAAAATACTGAGTAATTCTTCGGAAAATTGTCTTTATTGATCTTCAATTCACTGATTACAGATTCAAACTTCCCTGTGCACACAACTGCAGGGGTTTGCACACCTTGCTGCAGAATCTACCCATACCTCTACACACTTAGCTTCAAAGCCTTCCCTTCTCTACCTAAGCGCAGGAAGCAGAGCCATCCTTCCTTAGCTCTTGCCCAAGACTCCTTATTGAACCCAATTCTCTATATTTTATTTCTTCGCTCTCTGTTAGACTTGCTATGACACATTTATTTATACTATTTCTTTATACAATACCATGGTCCACGGACCATGGGAGAATCCAAAAGCCGACCAAAAACAAGGGGCTAAGGCCCCTTTGACCCTATCCAAATGTGCGTTCCACATCCACATTTTGCGGAGACTTTACATATTTTACAAAATTTGTTACAAAAAATAACTAATTAACTCCATTCTTCACTTGGGGACCCCACGCCAACACTTACCCTCACTTGAATCTTGCATGTTTTTATTTACAGCTCATGCAGATCCTTCTAGACGCTCCCTAGTGTCTGCATGTACTGTTGTTCAAATTGTTGCCACTGCTACGCTGTGGTGTCTTTGACTTTGTCCCCAATTTCGTTGAGGTCCCCTTCTGTGAGGACCATTAGGTCAATGCACACTTGTTTATCTGATTTGTGCTTCTTCCTTGGCCTAATAATTGTCTCCTTACTGTGCTTCTTTAAAGTGAAGGGAGTGCTCTGCTCCTCTCCCCTACCTCATTCTTGTTCTGACTGTTCCTGCTCATCAATATGTTGGGAAGCTGATCCATCAACGTCCTCTGTGTCAGTGCATTCTTCCTCAGCACCGCTCTTTTGTAGCGCACTCTTTTTCAGCAGTTTCTTTGGCTGCAACTTCTTTCTTTCTCTGCTCAGCCAATGCTCGTGCAACTTTCTATGCTGCTTCTTTTCGCTTCTGTGCAGTTGTCGTCTGCACAACAAATCTTTCTCCACCCTGACTGGTACCTACACCAACATCCGTGGGTTGTTGCTACTTCGTCGGCCAACTTCCCACAATTTCCTATACATCTGTTTATAAAACTAAGTGTGGCAACTTGTGCCATATATGCTTAGGGTCCCACCTCGCCCTGATCGATACGTTATGGAAGTCAGTCTTAAACTCCGTGAAGGCCCTTAACTGCTCAAACAAGGTTGGAGACAACCTTGGCCACTGAATTATTACTGTGCGGAGGTCCATTTGAACCAATATCTAAAAAATCTTGGATTCCTTGATCCTCTTCGGATCCTTTGTCACCCACAACGAAGCAAAATTCGTTGCCTCTAGTAAATATTTTTCTTGCGGAGGAAACTGAATATCCTCCAACAGGTTCCATGCTACTAGTAAAATGAGCGACAGGAGCTAGGCACAACAAAATGTCTTACTATCCTCCTGTGCTTCATGGTAGTTCGCGAGGAATTCCTTACATAAATACTATACTCAGTTGTACTATACTCTCTTCGCTTATTGGGCAACCAACAACACTACTAGTGCTGAAACTTCATCTGCGCGACATTTCATCATAATCTTCCTTGCTAGAATTTGGGCAACAAACTACATCACATGGTCTTGAATGGAGTAGATAGAATATCCACGCGACTTCTTGATCATGCCAAATTCCTCCTTCATCTTATCCACCAACTCTTTTTCTCCACTTTTCCCTCCAAACTCCTTGGTAGGGTCCACCCCTTTATAGGGAAGCTTCGTAATCCTATGAATGAGAATATTGGTTATAGGGATGGGTTCATTGAGCCACAACCACCCATCATGCACCAGCACGAGCAGCTGGTGCACACGCACAGTGTTGATAATTGACCGGTGGATGTGTGGTACAAAACATGTTCAACAATCCAACCTGCTTGACACCTATGACCTATTTCATGGGTTCCAACCATGTAACCCTAGTTTCTTCATAATATATCTTCGTCATATACTTGTTAGTAGCTAAGTGAGGGAATTTTTCGTGGTCAACGAGATCCTAATCCTCCATCTTCAACACCAGGATGCGTGCTAAGACCGCGCCTTCAAAAATGACATGTTCTGGTAACAGTGGCGTAGAGACCATAAATTTTCCTGAGTCCAGGTCTTTGGTTATTTTCGTTTTTCCTTTCCGTGGAGGGATATACTCTGGGAGCCGAGTGATAGTCTCACCCTCCTTAGCGTCTAACTCCTCAACTCCATCATGGAGTTCTTCTTCCTCCAAGTCCATGATTTTCTCCAGCTGCTTATCCTTCTTATCCTTTTATCAAACCTTCGGGTTCTTCCTCGGTGAATGCCTCACTAGTACAAGTTTCTTCTGCTTCTCTTTTGCAACCGTTTTCTTCAGCCGAGGCAACCTCGGCGCTATAGGCACAAGGGGCACAACTTCCATAGATATGACTTCAAGGCCTCCGGCTTGAGAAACTGCGGCTTCAAAAATGACTGGCACAAACATTTTTTCAAGGACGATCTTCTGGTTCAACGTAGGTAAGGTTGCAAATATTGGGCTTGAAGCTAAATCCTCCAAAAAATCTCGACTCATATAGTGGGAACAAGAGGGCTTATACACAATCATCAGAATGCAAAGTGATCTTCAGCAGACCAACATGTCCAATTTATAGGAGGTTTTGAATTCAAATCCGACCATCCTCTCCATTTTCTGATCATAAATGTGTCTTTGGTGGCAGATCTCCAAATATTTTCGCCATAAATGATGTCAACTCGCTCCTCCTAACGAGATTTTTGCCATCAAATCGTGAATAGTGACTCCACTGACTACTTTTGGACCCATCTAGGCGACACCGCCCTCCATGGTGTAGCTATTCCAATGCAACTTCACCTGTCGCACTCCTTTCTTTCATCACACAAACTCATTACTATATTTTCCTTATCTTTGGGCAGCATAGTTTAGAGTCTGGCAATCCCTTGCAATTGCCTAGATTACTGAGACTATTCTCCTACCATGTAGTCATTATGCAAGGGAAGGATCCCCTATATACAACTTCATCCTACTTCCATTCACTTTTCCATTGAATGGCTCTCCATTTAGCTTCTCGAGATGAACTGCGCCACCATCCATGATCACCTTAACAACATATGGCTCCAACCAGTGCATTTTTAACTTCCTTGGAAATTTTGTGAACTTGATGTCATATAGGGGCACTAAATCATCCACCTTGAAAGTGTGCAACTTAATATTCCTATCATGCCATGCTTTCTCGCGTTCCTTTTTGCACTTGTTGGTGAAATCCTGCAAGAAAGAGGTCCTCTTCTAACTCCATGAGTTGCGGGAGCTGTTCCTCCAAGGTCTCACGATCATCCATCTCTGTCAAAGCTGCAATACATAGACATGGCACAATGTATTCCATAGGCATTACTGCTTCAATCCCATAGACCAACCGAAACGGTGTTTGACCAGTCAGCTTCTTGCAAGTCATCTTATATGCCCATAGAACTGCTGGTACATGCATATCCCAGTCATTCCTCTACGTGTTGCAGTCCTTTGTCAATGCATTCTCCAATATTTTGTTAAATGCTTCCACCATTCCATTCACGTGAGGGTGATAAGTTGTACTCTTTTGATGATACACCTGGAATTCTTAAAGCATCGCGCTGATCATTTCATTCAAGAAATGTGTACCCCTATGACTCATCATTAGGGCATTCGAACCGTGTTAAGGCATATTCAAACAAAAAATTTGTAGCGGTGGCAGCTGTACAATCCTTCACCGGCTGCGCTTCCACTCATTTGGTTAAATATTCTGTTGTGGTAATAATATATTATGTGCCCGTCTTCTTTCCCATGGTTGTATTGGGCCTATGAAATTAATATCCCACTTATCAAATACCTGCAATGAAACCTGAGGATTTAAAGGAAATTCGTCTGTTTGCGAAGGCTTTTCCATCCTTTGGCAAACATCACATGCCTTGCAGTATGCCTTAGAATCCTTATGTAATGTCGGCCACCATAACCCTACGCGCAAAATATTATGCGCAGTTGCTTTTCCTGCATAGTGTCCTCCTGCCACTCCTCCATGCACTTTAGTGAGGATACTAGCGCCCTAAAACTTTGGAAAATATCTTCACAGTATTTCATCGGTTGCCATCTTTTACAAGTGACCCGAAATAACTGAAAAAACTGCAGAGCAGACTACTAAGTCTTTCTTCTACTGAGTGGAATATCCTTTCAGAGTTTTACTCATAGTTAAGAACTGAATGATATCTGCAAAATGATCATTTGTGACGCGCACTGCAAAAAGCTGCGCATTCGACAGTCCTTCCTCCAAAATATTTGGTTCCTCGCCCGTTTCAATCCTTGACAGTGTTGTGGTAAAAACACAACCCCCCATTATTGATGTGTTCACTTCAATTAATGGGGACCCTTTCTATAAAAATTTGGCTTAACACCCTTTTTGGATTTTTATTTTTTAGTTGATTGCCCTACGCTTTCGTTAATTTTTAGTTTTCTTTGGATTCTTGTTTTGATTGCTTTGTTAGAATCGATTATTTACAAGCTTCTCATTGACGCTTGTTTCGCCTCATTTGGCCAACTGGTTTCAAAATGGCACTCATTTGAAAATCTGATCATTTATCTAGCCTGGGTTAAAAATGCATAAATGTACAATATCACATTTTGTAAATAAATTAGTTCAATAATGCATTTAGTTTAAATATTAACCCATAGCAAGTTTTTACTAACATTTTTCATTTTTAGTAATACAGCCAAATTATTAATTATCGAGATTTTAAGAAATTCACTCCAATTTTCTAATCAAATCTTAATCTCGAAAAATCTGAACATTCAAGTGGCTGCAGTTTATTTGTCATTTATTTTCCAAGTAACTATAGTTTAAAACCTCAAATTCATAAAAATAAAATAAAAAATAAAAATTG
>APFE030974373.1:0-13448 GCA_000404065.3 Pinus taeda | reverse complement strand
CGAATATGACATTTTCATTAAATATAAGGGTTGTTACTAAATAAATTCATAGGTTAAGTGAGGGATTTTTGTTAAAAAACTTTTTCCTATACACCTTATATTAATGGTTCATGGAATACTTGGAATATTACAAAATTTCTTCTATTTTTATATTTTGAATAGTATATTATCATCAAACATTTTAGACTAATTAAACTTGATCTCCCAAATAATTTTAGAGAAATGAAGATCCTTCAAAGAATGTAGGATTTATGTAATGTATGTTTACTTATCAAGAATGTCAAAAATACATTTTAAATCAATGGCAAAAGAAGAAATGTCCATGAAGACTCACACATTAATCCACTTTAATATGTATGGATTTATGTCTCTCATTTTTCAAAAGCTAACATGTATTATTATAATTTCATTTATAATTTGCAATAAAATAGAAGAAATATATGTTTATGAAAAATATGGATGAAGTATTGTGTAACGGCACAATGTTTTATCTCCATGTTTGAAAAATAGGTAGGGTAGTGTTGGGTTGTGTTATATTCTTTCCACGACTAACCTACGTAGTGAACCGGGGGGTTAGAGGAAGGGCGGAGCCTCCCCTTCGTTGCGCCAATTGCGCAGTGGGGGGGTCACACGGGGGCGGCAGGCCCCCGTGTCCGGGGGGTTTGAGGGCAGTGGGTAGCCCCCCTGTACGGGGTTCGGGGCAGCGCCCCGAGAAATTTATTTTTGGACCCTATATTAGGTTGGGCGAACCTACCTATGGTTTTTTCGGTCCATGGTTTTGGACGCGATGGTTTTCGGTCCATGGTATTGGATGCTTTGGCACGTATAAATATATATTGTAACATTGAAAGGAATATAATGAAAAACCAAGCTGGTAGTCTCGTTTTTGAGATCCAGTGGGAAATCTCTGTGTATATGTGTTCTATGTGTTATGCTCTCGCATTTTTTATTTTTCCTGTGATTTACAATTCATATGCAGGTAATTTCTTTACGGGGTTAAAACCTACAGGTAGAAGATTATTTACTTTTCAAAAGAAATGGAGGAAACTAAATCCCTTGAACTTTAACTCTTTTTGCAGTGATCCAGGGATGAGAAGACAATTGAAAATGGCTGACAATCAATATAAAAATGGAGTTGTATAAATAAAGAACAATTATATAATTGAGGCTACTAAGTATAGGATAAATGACCTATATTTTCCCAAGTCTCTTAGGCGTAATCCTATAAAACCAAAATTTATATTTTGAAGAGTTTTTTGTGAAATATGTTTAAAGAAAAAAAACTAAAGGAGGAATTCATTTGTATGAACAAAATGTATCACATTTCTCTGTATGTCAGTGTCTAGTATATATTCATGTTCGTATCAAAAAGAGGATAAGTAGGATTCAAGAAAAACAAATCATTGTAGTGAATCAATATGTGAATTTTTATTAGGATGCATGTTCCTCAAGATCACAATAAATTCCTTTAGTTACTCAAGGGAGTGAGAAGAATGTTGTCCAAAAATATGATATCGATGTAAAATATGGGCTAGATCTAGAACCACAAAAGGAAAGTTGAGTAAACATTACATATTTACCCCTTCATCCTAGAAGATTTAAATATGGATGTAATTATTGATGAAGTTAAGTATGCCTCCTAGGATATATTCCAACCATATTCAATGGAATTCTTCCATCGGTGAAAATTAAAAAATTTTCAGAGGTGGTCTATTGTGATTCCTTAATGCAGAGTAGTGTTTGGGATATGGTTCTTTTCATGCCATTATGGATTTATTTAAAAAATATGGTGGCTAAATTTTTTCAAAAGAAAGTGCAATGGATATTTAGAGGGAGAATACTCTTTTTGATAAACTTATTTTCCTCGTTGAGAAGAAGTATTAGCTTTCTTGTTTGTATCAAGGTGTTTGCACTATGCTATTGGTAAAATTTGTGTTATGTGGATTGAACTAGGAAAAATTAATTCTTTTGATATAACATAAACTATTTTGTTTTCTCAACAATTATATTTCTTACTATAAATGGATGATTGTCGTTGATATATGTGCAGAGGTGTCTTGTGGCACTAAAATCATCTATATTTCAGAAGATATCATATGTTAAATTATCATCTACATTACATGCATGGCATTGATGATAGGATCTTAAAATGCACTAGGATAAGTGGACTTCCCACTAGGACCATCACAAGGAAACAACATAGTCTAGGATGTTGAGTGGCTCTATTGAGGGATTCTTGCTTGTAGAATGTAATACATGGACTTTGTTTTAAATTAGGATATGCTGAGGAGCACTAAAGATTGGAGCCTTTTTATAGAGAGAAAAAAACCATGTAATGAGGAGTGATTGAAATGTGGAGCCTTAGCTTGGAGACCCCACCACTTTGGAGGTGGATTCCAACCACCACATTATGCTTGTATATATTCAATAAATTACTATTGATGTGGATATACCCTAATAGCTTATATTAGGTTTTTGTGCACTTGGTCCATTTTATATTGCTGGGATAACTCACCTATCTTATAAATTGAGGAGAGTGTCCTCATTCTTGCAACTTTATCACTATATAATCCATGTATTTTTGTTGTAATCATATTGTCGTCATTTTATTTTGTGATGCAAGGGTTAAATATTGTCTAGACGATGGTCACTAGGGATTGTGTGAGATAAAGTTAAGAAAAGTATTTCAACACTAGCATTGACATATTGCATGACATAATATTTGTGAGACAAATCCTTAGAAAATAGCTCCAACATTTGATGCTAATGAAGATTGTGTCATACAAGTTAAATATCCTTTAGGACCTATTTTATGAAATAAAACATTCCAACTGTGAAATTATTTATTTGATGCTATCCTTTAGTGGAGGATTTGAAGGTCCTAGGATATCTTAGCAAGATTCCTTGATAGCCTACAATATTGTTGGCTAGAAATTGCAGATGGTAGATGGTCTAGCTAGGACATGGAAGGACCTACTGTCTTTGCTAGGGTCCACTAAAAATTATTGTTGTAATAACTTAGAATGTCTAAGACATTTTTTTATCTTAATTTATGTCGTAATGTGAATTGTGCCCTTGTTATCTAAAATTGTGTGTTGCATTTCTAATGATTCCACCTATTTTCTTATTTATAGTAGAAAAATAGGGTATCATGAAATTGAGAGTGATGTGAGCAAGGGCCGTAACAAACTCTCCATATCAGCATCCAACATCACACGAAATCTTAATATTTATTGTATTAACCATGGTGAATCAATTACCATGTTCAACAACAATTATGTCATGATCACATTCATTCATTTGTAACTTTTACCAGTTAACATAGAACAAAAATGTTTTGAAGGATTTAAATTCATATTCCACTATATATTGCAAATAATAGTATTTATTTTGAGAGTGTTTTGGATGTCTATCACTTCTTAAGGAAGAATTAGTAACCTAAAATACTTCGAAAATCCCAATATTAGAAGTTTTCATCTTTTCCTCCAACTTTTTGATGTAGAATTTGTGGACATTACACCACATAACCTTGTAGTGTTTTAATTGTGTAATGTCATGCATATAAAAATGCATTCTCAATTGATAAAAATATTTATACCTATAATTGATTGAAATTAAAAAAAATAGACGATATAAATCAATATAATATTAAAAATAGATAAATAGTATGGGTGGACATGATACCCTCTTTATGTTTTAAACTATTTTATAAATCAATCTTTTTCTCATTATTATTGGTGTCTACCTCACGTTCAACTTCATTGACTAATATAGTCACACCATGTCGTGATAATTTACCATAAATTTATTTTTTCCATCAGTCAATCCATTCCATCATCCAATCAATGTTTTTTTTTAATGTATAAGTGTAATGCATCCTACTGTCATCCAAATATACTAAAATAAAAAATTAACATATAATTAGATACTAGAGTATATCTTCATAATAATGGATTATGTAGAAAGACTAAAAATTAAATAAGTACCATATAACTAAAAAATGTCCAATGCATTTTAAGACTCCCCCATGTGGTTGCATGTCACATTCCTCATTCCACATTTACCCAATAGGGGATCCCCTTAAGATGGTGGAGATTTAAGTCATGAATTAAGATCCAAATAGACATTCAAGTAATTCATATTGATAGCCACCCAATTGCATTGAAAAAACATCATGAAGTGAGGCTCACGGAGGTTACTGCTACTAATTCGACCTTAATTATAATTAAGGATGGTTGTCTTGATACCCTCAAGCCATGTAAGAACATGTGAATTTATGTTAATTGATGAGGTGATTTTTTATTACTTTCAACAAGATGATGGGGGTGGGAGTAGCTACATTGGTTCAGGCATGGGACCTAGGGATTTATGTGCTCGAACTAGGGATCAACTGAGAATTAATATGGGAAATACTAAGTTGTATAAGGTATAAGGTGATTCTAGGATCATTCCAACCTTGTCTAGTCAAAGGACTCATTTGACTCTTTAAAAGAAGTTTCCTTTTGGTTTTACAATACTAGGTGGTAGAAAAAATAGTGCTCTTGGTCAAATGATACACACTAGAGAAACAACGAGATGTACTAGGAAATATTTTTCACAGAGGGGTATGTCAATGGTTTATACATCACTAAGCTAAGTTCACTATATATGTCTTGATATCATCATCTATTTATTCATCTTGATGGGGGTTAAGAACTACCATAGTTCACCAATATTGGCTTTATTCTTAATTAACCATGGACATTGGATCTTTAATTTCTTGACTGATATTACGGTTGTTTACAATGTTTTGGTTTAGTCCAGGGTTTATGTCTTGGTGATGGGGCGAATTTTGTTAGTGGGTGGACTAGAATACATAGATCCATCTAGCATTAATTTGTTGTCCTCATTTTATAAGGACCTTGAGTTTCTGATGTTTTGATGGAGGGTTTGGTGTGTTTATCGACTTAGGTTGTGAATGTTAGCCCTAACCGCTTATATATGTCTATGATGTACATATTTGGGTTATGGGGGTATTCTATCTAGGTGTATTGATTTATTTTATGGAAATAGTCGTTTGGTTTGTAAGAATTATTTTTATATAGCTTGGAGTGCAATGCTTTATCAATGAGGTAGGGCTAGAAATGGAACTATAGATAGGGCTCAACAAGGATGACACCTTGTGGGAGATTCGGGCATGGTGAGACCCTCTACCCCATTCTAGCCCACACCCTTAGTATTTAGGAATTATTTCCTTGCAATAGAACCTTATTAGGCAATTTTGACATATCACGCAACCTATGGAGAAACTGAACAAAGACTGACATGAAGACAAGAATACAACTGTTAGTGTCATGAATGAGTTGTAAAGAAACCATTCACATATTCTTGACTGTTGGGCTAGCATGCAAAGGGTACAATGGCTCTTATAACATAAATTGGATCACTTCAAAGGGACACAGGCTATATGGTGAGGCACATCCACTGTGACATTAGGCCTCCTCCATCACCATGATCTAGACTGGAGCATAGTGCCTATGTAAAGTCATATTATTTGTAGTTGTATCTAGGAGCATCTTGATATTGAAGGTATTATAATATAATGTGTCTTTTTTGTTCTAGTTAAAAAATTATACTTGGTAATTGGCTATAATTTTTGGTAATTAGCTACTGGCCAGCAAATAGGGTATGGGTGACGAAAATAGGATCATAGAAAATTATATAAACCGATGTAATCTTATGAAATAATAAAAGTTCTCCAATTAACAAAAAAGGAAGAAAACATCTATAGCCATGCAAGAAAGATCACTAGTTTCTAAATAATGATACATGTGCAAAATGTTAATGACTAAACAACTGAATGGAATGACATAAATAGGGGGCTAAGCTTGTTACAAACATTCATTGGATTAGAGAATGATAAGAAACTAAACGATGAAATGTTTTCTATTATATTTTATTTTGAATTTGCAAAAAGGTAAAAAAATTAAATAAAAATCATAAGTATTTAAAAATATATATATACATATGTGGATTGACCAATTATATGCATCTGTGAGTTAGATTGGTATAATATAATGAAAGAGGATGCATTCCCAATATATAATTTATATTTTCAAATGAATTTTGGTTTCAAATATGTACTTTCATAAAGTTAATGGATATAATTGGATTCAAAATTTTAAATAAATTATAATGAAAAAATGATAATTTAAAAATAATTTCTACAATCACATTAACATTCTTGTAAAATTTATAAATTAAATTTATGTTTTAAGGAATTTTTTTATTTAGATAATGTTCGAGACTATACATGTTTTGTTGGAAGCTTGTAAAAATATGCCACTAAATAAAAAATTTCCCTTATACTCTTAGGAAACCAAGATATAGACTAAAAAAAATATATCATATATGGGAGTCGACCAATTTCTAGTTTCATTTATGATGTCATTAATCATTGAAGTATGGATAAATGCAACATTAAGAGAAAATGAGATCAAAAACCTTTCAATATTTTTTATAAAAAATTTGTAAAATATAACATCAATAAATGGAATTGGAAATTAAAATATATTTATTGCATGATTGGTTCTCTACATCCTCATATAAGGGAGTTGTGTAATTACTAGATGATATATTTAATTATTCTCTCAAGGGTATTATTTTTATCTTTGTCTCGAGCATATTTTTCAAACATTTAGCGACACATGTGATTATTTCATTCCATGAATTGTAGCACTAATGTGTATGGTTTCATATTCATAGAGATATGGATATAAATAAGATATACCATCATTGAAAATATAGAAGATTCTTGTTGAGACATAGAGAAGTTCTTAAAAATTATTTGGCGAGATATTAACTTATTAGCTAGTGCTTTCATTTATACTACTATGCTTGATTACAACAAGAATAAAAAAAACACAATCTTTTGAGTGGTGTAAAACTTCTAGGAGACTATGGATCTTTGAACTCAATGGCCACTGATTATGCATTGTCACCAGATATCTGCCTCCTACCAATAGAAGTTGCAGAGTGAGAGAGTTTACCAATCATATATCTATCTCTGATACCAATAATATATCTATGTATAATGGATAAAACTGTAGAGGGATTAATAGAGATGTAAACATGCATCTTCACCTAGAAAGTGAAATGTAGGGATTGTTTGAGGTAATGAAAGTTAATTTCCGCTTTATTGTTTTAAACTAGTCATAAATATAGTTTAGTTGAAATATCAACATAGCAATGAATTTTCTACCGTTTCTTTAAAGGATGAATTTTTTGTTGAAATATATTTATGTTAGTACAAAATAATATAATACCAAACAAAACACTTTATTTCATCCCTCTTCTCTAAAATAATTAACAACTACATTTTCAACGTTTTTGGTGAAGAGAAGGTAAAGAAAATAGCTTCTTAGTTATTTATGTTGTTATTTGAATTATAATTTTGATCGTTTACTTCAATCAAAAATTCATGACTATCGTTGAAATTATAATTTGAAAATAATAAAATATAAAGTTAAACATTTATACGTTTATTTAAAACTAAACAATATTATCTAAAATTACGTAATAGTTTATGCATTTTGTTCACCATTTAATGTTGCAGGAAAAACAAATATGAGGAATATTTCTTTCTATATATCATTATCAATCATATTATTTATATGATTTTATGTGATAAACACAATTATATTTAACACCCTTAACATTATCATAGTTATATAACGTTATATTAAATGTTAGGAGACATCAATTCACTCTTTATAAACATCCATACAATCCTTATAATACATATGGTATAAAAAAACCCTAGATGCATCTTAAATTTAAATCTATTAAGCTAATAAATTGATTACACCTTTCTAGTTGCAAAACATTCCCCAAGTTTTGCACCCACAAAAGAGGCTTGCACCTTGAAATATTTGATCTGGATTTAGGGTAGATCTAGGTTTTTTCACCTACATGATAAATTATATTCTGTTTCTTATAAAGTTTTAGCAAAAATGATAAAAACAAAGTTGCTAAAAAAATAAAACCTCGAAAACAAATGTAAAATGAAAACTACGAACTCTTCGTTGAAAGGGAATTGATATCATTATGAAATATTTGTAATATATACATTTAAAAATATAAAAATAAATATTACTCAACATCAAACCTTCAAGTGTAAATTACAAAAAATGATCTAAATATGTTTACACAAATATCATTGAGGGTAAAATAAATAACTAGAAAAGTATTCCTCCATAAAGTCACACATTTTCAATAAGATAAATGTATAGAAGATAAACCAAGTAAAAACATGATTTAAAATAAATAAATTTCTAAGAAAAGATCCACACAATAGGCATTTCATGGTGTGTAATCATATATATGACCTAGAGAATCATTAAAAATGTAACACCATTCCTTTGCAAAAGATATATTCAACCACCCAAATTTACATAAGATAGATAAAATTATATTGACACAAATGACTTTTTTTATAAATAAATCTAAATATCTCCCGAAAGGAAAATGTTTTCTACACAGTGAAATTAAAAAAAAACATTATTTATAAATGAATAAATTAAATAGAACCCTATTTTTTTCCCTTTCTAAATTAAAATTGGTAATGATATGTTAAAACAATCTAAACAATAATACATTATATAGAAAAATTTCCTATCCTACCATGAAAATAAAATCTACAAAAACTAGAGTTAGCATCAAATGAATCAAATGAAACCATAGATTTGTTTTTCATCTCATTTACAATTTTCAATGATCGATTCAAACAACATACAACCCCCTTGTCCTCTTCCTCATCTCTGAAAATTCTATGCGGAAAATAACAAAAATTTTGAAGATTCAACACTCCAAAGGTTTTAGCATAAAGTCATGGTTCTCGTCATTGGAGTTAGGGAATAGAGATTCATGACCAAAGATAGGAGATGCTATTTCGAAAAATCCTTTTTGCAATAAATGCCAATGAGAATATGACTTCAGATGCTTAATGAATGCAAAATGTGTATGAATATTTTGAAAGAACGTTGACGGGTCAAAATACGCCCTCGCTCATTCGATACCTTTGTCCCTCTCTCATTCTCTCTCCAAATCTGTATATCTCTTGCTATTAGCTGTCACTCCTGTCTCTCTGTCACATTATTTCTCAATCATTCTCTCTAACTCTTACTATGTCTCTCTCTCACTCTGTCTATGAAATTTTATCCTTTTCTATATCTCTTTTTCAATATATCACCTTCTCCATCTCTTGCTTACGCCCCCTTTCCTCTCCCTCTCTCTCTTCCTATCTCACCCTGACTATCTCTTTGTCTCTTGCTCTCTCCATTTCTACTTCCTCCCCCCTTGGCCCCTGTCTCCTTCTATCTCTCACCATTCTCTCACTTTCTCCCCCTTTATCTTTATATTTTCCTCTCTCATTACCTCCAAATATTTCTCTTTCTCACTCTCAAAATGTCTCTTTCACATACTCTGACATTATATCCTCCTCACTCTCTTTGTAAAACTCTTCACCTTTCCCCCTCTCTAATTCTACCACTCTCATTTTCTTACTTCCTCTCTCACTATCTCTCTTTTTATATCTCTCTCTCCCCCTATCTATATCTCTCTACCTCATTATCGCTATTTCTATCTCTCTCTCATGATGTCTCTCTCACATTCTCTATCCTTGTCTCACTTTCACTGCCTCTCTTCCCACTTCCCTCTCCCACTTGCACTATGTCTATCTCTCCCTATCCCTCTCTCTCTCTCTCTCTCTCTCTCTCTCTCTCTCTCTCAATATTCCCAACTCTCTCTCAATAACCCTCCCCCTTCTCTCTCTCCCCCTCTCCCTCTCTTTTTGTTTCCCTCTTTCTCTCTCCCTTTCTTTATGTCTCTTTCACTCCTTCCCTCTTTCCATTTATTCCTATATCTCTCTCTCCCTCTCTCTTTTTATGTCTCATCATCTTTCTCATTCTCTCTCCCCCTTGACTCTCCCTGTCTTAACATCTATCTCAGTTTCTCACACTTTCTCTCTTTGAGCCACTCTCTCTCCAATTCCCTGCTCTCGATATATCTCTCTCCCTCCTATTGCTTCCTCCATCCCTAGCATAATCCTAAGCCTAAAACACAAATCTTAAATCTAATTTATAAAATTGACTTGACTTAACATTACTAAGCATTAAGTGAAACTTATTATTTTAATAATTATGTATCGTCATAATATACAATTTTATAGACATTATAAACTTGAAATCTATTTTACAATATCGATAAAAGAATCAAACCCGATAATTCTATTTAAAGTGTAATTTAAAAAAATAAAAAATAAAGGTATTCATTCTAGCAATTTTTATTAAAAAAATACATTATAGTATGAGTATTTTTAATAAAATAATAACTATACAATATTTGAATGCATGTCAAATAAATATACATTTCCATACATAAAAAGAGAAGGATTCACAAAAAAAAATAAGATCTCACATAAATATAAAAAAATAAAATTAATATTGACTTACAACAAAAATATATATTTGATCATAAACACAATCGAATGCTATGATAAACACAATTGAATGTGCTTGCATGTTAAACAAAACGAAACTGAAACTGATAACGGAAGAAATATTTAATGAATGTTGTAACAATGCACAAATAGATACTCCATTTGTAAAAACAATTTAATAAAGACTAATACACGCACTCACGCGATCTCATTTGATCTTGTTTGGTTTGGTTTGAGACAGGGGGTCAAACTTGCCCAATGCCACAATATAATAAGAAATGCAAGGCATCTACCAACATAAAGCCATCTTTAAGAACAAATTTAATATGAGCTGATAGAGATCAGATTTCGTGTGCAAACCTTTTTATAGTGAAAAATACAATGTGTTTTCTTACTGTTTAAATTGTATTTTTCAATGATAAATAGAGTATACATATAGGAACAAATAAATTTTTTTATATATACATCAGATGTATATCTAGACATTTTGTCAAGCAAATTAAAGTAGTTTTTATTATTAAGTATATTTTACAGTATATGTCCATATTAATTCTTGTTAAAATATTTTATTGATTACCGACATTGAATATTTTTTTATATACAACATTAGAATGTTCTATTTTAGAAAATTTATTTCTATATATAAATATACATGAAGTTCCTATCCACATAAATTACTTGAGATAGATCTTCAAATAGTTTATTTAAATCTCTTGTTGAAATATTTTTGAAAAGTAAAAGATTTAAAAGTGTTACTCATATATTTTTTACTTCTATTGATTTATTTTTATGAGAGGCTACATTATTTCTCTTTAAAACATAATTTTAAGTTTTAAATTTTATTTTAAAAGGGGACCGACCATGAAACGAACTTACAAATCCCCCTCATACAGGGCTTTAGAATAAGCCTCTCTACTAAACTAGCCTCTTAGCTTAATGACAATATTGGTTTAGATTATCAATAAAGAGGAGACTTGTCTAAATATATTGAGAGAAGAAACTAAAAGGCACCTCAACATTCCAAGAAATTTAAGTTTCAAAGCTTCATTTCTGTCAATTTACAAATCCATCCCTTACCATGTAAGTATAGTTGCAGAGAATCAAGGAATACTTAGACATAGAGCTAGATTCTAGACTTAACTAAAACTCAGAAGAATGACTTCATCTAAATATAAATACATAAATGCATACTTGTTACAACCTTAAAAAATGTGTTAACCCACACACATAAGTTATTGTAGTGGTTGTATATGTGTCTACTTAAATTGTTTTTATAATCTTTTCTCTTTTTGCATTTTCCGAAGTTGGTTGATTGTATTATAATAATTGGTCCAAAGGTATTAGTTCTTTCTTCATTTTCTCATATTGTTATTTTTGGTTTTTCTTTTTATAGCTTTATCATATTTTTATTTTTTTTAATAAAATATATTCTTATTAAAATCACTATTTTAAACATAATAATTTTATTTGAGCATTTAGTATTTTCATTTTTATAATGTAGTAACTTTTTTAATGAGTATAATTATATTTTAAAATTCAATTTCATAAAAAAAAAAATTAATATACTAAAATATGTGTTTTAAATATTTAAGAAATTACAAATTAAGAATTCATATTATTACTGAATTAATACTGAATATTAAATTTTAATTATAATTAACATAAAACATATTTTTGAATATCTTTAATAATAAAATTAAAATTAATTTTATTATTTAATTTAAAAATAAACCATACCTAAAAATAATAGTCAAATCTCTACCTTACTCGTAGAATATCAGTCAAAATAAAAATATTGAAATCTCATATACAGATTATCATGAACAAAGAATTCGTCAAGATCGAGGTGTATTAAATATATATTCACCAAAAAAATACATAATGTGCGCCACCTTTGCATATATTGCACTCTTTATTTATATTTTATTTAGACAAAACTTATATTCATAAAAGAAATACGTAGTGGTACTTGACTTGCCAGAACTTTACATATCATACTTTCTTTATTTATGTTTTTATGTGCTTTTTGATTTTCTTTTGGATTGAAACAGACATCGATTCATCGCCGTCAAACTCTATAACGACAAAATTTCTTCAATCCAAACTATGGTATAAGATTGAACAAAGCCGTTGATATTAACCTACAGATTATTTTGGATCTTTAAAGCAAAAGCTAGGCCGATATTTTTTAACTTCTTTCTTAGTATTAATATGTATAACGCTTCCTTTAATTATATCTTCTGCTGCTTCAGTATTAGTAGATACATTGCGTGATAATCCAAATTTTATCGTACTCTTGCGTGTCTGTATTTCTCGGAGAACTTTTGGTACACAACATTTGATCTTATTCACAAGCAACGCATCTCTGTACCAGAAAATGAAATCGTAAGATAATTTTACTTCACTATATGGAATTGTTACGATAAGTATTATATTGTAGTATGGAACCGTTGAAACGAATTTAAACACACATACACAAGTAGTGGTTGCCCTATGTGACAGGTAACCAGAGTAGTGGGCGCTTGGATGACATCCAAAGTTCAAACGAATTTATCACAAGTAATGGGCGCGTGTAGGTTGTTATAATCTCTGACATATTCCATTAACGTGGAGTTTGTTATAGGCATATTCACACAAAAGCATATTCTGTGACAAAAGCACCATATTACATGTAACGAGAGTAGTCGGCGCTTGGATAACATCCGAAGTTCAAACGAATTTATCACAAGTAATGGGCGCGTGGGCGCGTGTAGTTTGTTAGTCTCTGACATATTCCATTACCGTGGAGTTTGTTAGAGGAATATTCGCACAAAAGCATATTCTCTGACAAAAGCAGCATATTACAAGAAAGCAATTTATCAAACTTGAATAATGGCCATTTTCGTTTATATTCGGAAACTATGAAAGCTCTGAGCTGCACTCTGGTAATGGCCACTTGCATTTATATAATGGAAACCATCAAACCTTGGAG
>APFE030974369.1:0-29871 GCA_000404065.3 Pinus taeda | reverse complement strand
GCCGCCCCCCTAGACCCCCCTTTTAGCGAATATTTTACGAGCAGCGTTGCCACCCCATTATGAACTGGGGTCCAATGTAGCGATACCTTTGAATACAGAAGATAATCAGGCTCCACACCAAACACTTTGCAGACCCATACTTCTTCTTCAAATTGTTTAGCCTTATCAGCGCCAGTCATCGTTCTACTTATAGCAAAATGTTAACACTTTGATCTTCTTCATGGGGCTCAGATTTTATCATCTATAGATTCTGCATAGGCTACTAAGGCTGTGTTTTCTTCTCTTTCATTTTAGATATTAGCACTGAGAATTCTTCTATAGTATGATCAAATTGTCTGCGGCATTGACATCATGGATGTGTAGGATTTTGGTAATCTCATGCATAGTGCCCTAGTTTTCTGTAGTTGTAGTAGATAATCTGACCATGGCCTCTACCAGGCCCTCCTCCTCCTCGGCCCTGTCCTTGACCCTGATAACCTCTACGTACTCCTCTGGCATCTTGGTCTGGAGGCCACGTTTTTGCTTGCATTCAGTGTGTAGGTGTCCTTTCCATCATCAGCTCATAGCTTTGATAGTGGCACTCATCCTGGCACACTTATTTGCAAAAGTTACAGAACAGTTGTTGGGGTGTCTAGACAAACTTTTGAAGTTTATGAAAATTAGCTGTCGCATGTTGTCCAACAACCTGATAAATAGCACACCATAGCGTAGCCCCTGCACTCATCCCTGCTGGGGCTTCTAGCTTCGGGGGAATTGGCCCACCTCTTGTAAGATTAATTTGCATATACTGGACAATGATCCTTATCGTGACCATGGCCATTGCACTTCAAGCACCAGACTTCTGCACACACTTCTGGTTTAGTCTTCTTGTCTTTCTTCAAACTTTGTAAATCTAGGCATAAGCTTGCTCTTCAAATTGTGAGTGGATCTGCTTTACTCCCAGGTTCGTATCCTAAATAGGTGATGCATGCAACCTCATTGCGATCTTGAAGGCTTCTGCCTGGGTTTCTATCTTCTGTTGTGACAGATAATTCTTAAGTGGGGAAAGAATGATGATGTAAACCATTCGTGATGTTGGCTATCTGTGATCTGCATGTTAGCTTCTTTGATCTGACACTTCAACCTCTGATAAAATTCTCAGGGTGTCTCATCATCCGTCATCGCGATCTCTTTAAATCCAATTATTGACTGTGACTCAGACTTATGCTTACTAAACTCTTTTTCTAAATCTACCTTAGTCTATGCTATCAATGAAAGAGGATTATCAAAACAATACGTAATGTACCAGGTTAGCGCGCGATCCTGCAAATCAGTAACCAATTATGCCTTCTTTATATTATCATCAATAATCTATTGCACTATCCATACAGTGTTTGCAACAAACCATAACTTCTCTGCATCTTCACTTGCAATGCCTTTGAAGAACAACATATTCGTCATGTTCACCATGTTAAATGGTGTTGTTGGAGGTGAAGGTGTGGTGAGGTTGTATGTGGTGGAGGTGGAGGTAGAGACGGAGTGGAAGGATGGTTTTCTCGAGTAATCCATTGAGTGATTAGCTGAATAGCACTTCACAGCACAGGCAGCCCCACCCCTTCGTCATCACTTGAAGGAGGTCTAATCAATGGACTATACTTTAGTCTTGGTCCTTCATGATTTCTAAAGAATCGTCCACTTCGCGTAGCTCCAAAAATCAAGGTAATGGCGTCACCCGTTTTCACATAACAACATTTTAATTCAACTATTCAATGATCTTAAATACTTACCTCGCGGTCCTATGAATAATCTTCACTTCACTTTGTTGTAGCTAACTGAGGTATCAACTAAAAATTTTGTAACGAATCCTCCTAGAATGTGATCGAGTCAATTATCGAAAACCCATGTGATATTGTTTCTAGAGGTTTATTGTCGTCACACTAATTCTCATCTCTAGACATTAGGACTATTAAGCTTCCAACTTCCTTGAATATCTATCAATTTAGCGAATCATTCATATAGTTCAATGGGAAAGGTGCAGAAGAAGATCTTGTGTATCTCCATATATAGATACCTATTCAACCATGCTTCCTTTGAGAGGCACGAATTCCTGTTTTCTTGCGCCGCGAACTCATGAATATTCTGATCCAAACACTTTTCAATTTCTTTCTTGGTTGGATTCCATTGATGTGACATCACACATCTCTTTCAAGAAAATCCAGATCTTGGCAGCGCAACTATTTTTTCGCTTAGGGGGTCTTGACCCAGGTTCAGAGATAGCTATGCCAACCAACAAAACCCTACACTACTATCCCTTTCCAAAAGAACCCACCTAGTGTAGGCTGTAATGTCACCCGAAACAATATGGGGGGATGCAAGAACCAATTTTCTGCATCTAGAGACTAGTGTGATGTCTTCTAGTGCCTCAGATCTACCTTTGCGTAGATCGATAAACTCTTAGTGCTCGTTAGTGCAACTTTGTTAAACAACCTTTAGAACTTCGCGAAGGTCTATGATCAGTCCTTGTGAAAATTTAATGACCAATTTATCTGCTTACACACATAAGCAATAAATCCTAGATTGGTGTTCTTGCAGATCTACTTAAATTGTTAATAAACATAAGAGGAATCAAAAGAGTATTGAAGAAACATGCATTGCGTACATTATTAATATTTATTCAAGAGAATTGTGTAGCATTCGAGTAATATTTCATAAAATGAGTCATTCATTTACAACATATAACATAAATAAACACGAACATAAATACTCGATAGTTCTTCAGAGGCTTGTCTTTACTGATGTTTAACTCAAGGATTACATATTCAAACTTCCCTGTGCACAGAGATGCAGGGGTCCGCTCACTCAGTTGCAAAGCCATTCTTCTTCTAAGCCTTTCTAAGCCCTTCTCTCTTCTATCTCACCTTATTCTCCTCCACTCCCTAAGACACACCTATTTATAGTCCTTTTTCATACAATACCATGGTCTGTAGACAATGGGTGAATCTCAAAACCGACTCAAAACTTATCCAAAACAACGGGCTAATCCCCTTTGACTCCTACTCATCTATGTGCTCCGCATCCACAAATCGTGGAGACTTTACATTATTTACAAAATTGTACCAAAATTTGGGTTATCTTAACCCCAAACTAACCTAGGGGACCCCATCCCAACAATGTGTGTTCTCATTAATGTCCACACACACTTATGAATGTGCATGTGTCTTTAGGTATGCACATCTATTCCTAAGATAAATTACCACAAACATGAATGCCTTACCTACATTCCTCTCTTTCCATATCAAGTTTGTTATAGCTTGGTAGAACAAAGCACACATTCAAGAATTCATGCACATTTATTTTACATTACTTGTAATACTTCTCTTTAATCAATCTTCCTTTACCCTTCTCTCTCCTATGTTATATCCCACTTCAATCTCTAACTTTTTCTCTGATCCTCTCTCCTCTCACTCTCCCCTTTGCTCCCCTACTCTTTGCCACCATCTCTCTCTCTCTCTCCACCTTTCAACACTTTCTCTATATTCTTACCTTTCTCCTATCTGAATCACCATCCCCTCCTCTCTCTATTCCTACCCTATATTATTCTCTCTCTCTCTCTCTCTCTCTCCACCCAAATATCTCTCTATTTTCCATTTACATATTTGTATTTATTTATCTGTCTCTTATTTTTTCTCTATCCATCATCCATCTCTATCACTTTATCCCTCCCTTTTTTGTTGTCTATCTCTCTATCCCATCTAGCCTCTCTCTCTCCCCGTCAACCAAATTTTCTCTATCCATATCTCTCTCCCTCATTCTCTCTTTCTCTCTCATCTCTCCCTCACTCCCCCCAGCCTCTCTTCCTCCTCCTCTCTATTAGTCTTCCTCTCTCTGCACCTCCTCTCTCTCTAGCCCCCCTCTATATTTCTCACACACCCTCTGTCACCATGTCTTACTCTCCCTATAGCTCCCTTTTCTTCTCAATATGTTTCCCTCTAGTTCCCTCTCTATCTCCCTCCCCTCTTTGTATCTCACCCCCTCCTTGTATATTTATCTCCCATAATCTTGCTCTATTTTTCCATATATATATATATATATATATCTTTGTGTGTGTGTGTGTGTGTGTGTGTATGTATGTATGTATGTATGTATGTATGTATATTTGTGTTTTTCTCTCTCTCTTATTCCCTACGTCCCTTCCCTTCATATCCTCTCCTCCTTTCCTACTCATTCTCTCGCTATCTCTATCAACTTCTCCCCATCACACAGACACACATACTCTCTATCAAATTCTTATCTCCATATCTCTGTCTCTTTATCTCCCCTCTCTTCTTCTTTATCTCTCTATCTAGCCACCCTACTCTCTCTCTCTCTCTCTCTTATTCCCTACCTCCCTTCCCTTCATATATTTCTATATCTCCACCTCTCCATCTCTCCTACTCATTCTCTCACTATCCCTATCAACTTCTCCCCATCACACACACACACATACTCTCTATCAAATTCTTATCTCCATATCTCTATCACTTTATCTCCCCTCTCTTCTTCTTTATCTCTCTATCCAACCACCCTACTCTCTCTCTCTCTCTCTCTCTCTCTCCCCTTCCATTTCTCTATCCCTCTATCCCTCCATAATCCTTATTCAAAAGAACCCCATATATTTCACTTTCCACTTAGAAGAAATTAAACACTCCTTCCTCTATATCTCTATGTCTATCATACTCTCCCCCTCACTCACCCCCCATCTCTCATTCTCTCTCCCCCACTCCCACCATCATTTTTCTATCTCTCACTTTTCCTCTCTCTTTATTTCTTGCCCCCACTCTCACCCACACACAAAATCTCAATCCTGCATGTCTCCCACATTTCCCTCTCTCTCTCTCTCTCTCTCTCTCTCTCTCTCTCTCTCTCTAGCCTTCCCCCCCTCCCTGAGTTACTCCTTCATAATTACCCCATTCAAAACTTGACTCTCTCTTCCTCCCTGTGTCTCCCATAACTCTCTTCCTTTGTACCTTATTTCCCAATCTCTCTCACTTTTCAAATCTCACTCACTTGTTTTTCCCTCGTTGCACCTAACTAACTCATTCTTCCCCATACCATGCTTTCTCTCTCTCCGCATCCCAATTCTATTCCCCCCCCCTCTCCCCAATTTTGGCACATTTATCCCTCCCCTTCTCCCCCTACACCTTGACTCCACCTCAAACTTTTTATATGTTTTAAAGACCCTAATAAAAGGCTTCTCCTACTAGTAATTCACACACCTTTTTTTAGTTATCTTCACCCATGGGGGTTTGAACTTTGAATCTCCCGTTTTACATATTACTTGATAACAAGGCCATCACCAATTGAAATGCCCCCATAGGAAATTTACACATACTTTTATTTCTTGGATCATGAATGTCTTTTTAGTGTTAGGAGTATGCACACAATTTTTTTAGTTTAAATTATTTTTTGGGGGGGATCTTATGTGCATGTTGAATTCGCTGATCCGCACATACATTGAAGATAAAAAAACATGGCGTTTGGGCTTCAAATACATGAAAATATCAATTTTTAGGAAATGTATGTATATCTTTACCTTTAATGTTATTTTTTGATATTATAAACAAATCCATTGTCCATGGAGCTATATATATATATATGGAGTTTACTATTTTTAATCCATTTTTCTCTTAACATACATTGAAATATTGAAATGCATCCCTTTTTTATTTCTATTCCATTCGAGAAAAAAATTATATGGTTCACTAAATGACTTTAAGAGCTATAGTGTAAAATAAATAAGATTGTTTGATAATTTTAAGGTTCTTTTAGAGTGCATTAACAGAAGGCGTTATGTTTTGAAGGATATAAATGTTTTCAGAGTTAAAAAATATATATAAAATCAAGATAAAAAAAATTTCAAAAAATAGTTATGCACAAAAACATTTAGTTTTGTAGAACTCTGCCATTTTTCTATTAATATTCCATAATTTATGTACTGAAAGGTTGCACTAATGCAATCATATGCATTATGCATTGCATGAAGAATAACATAACAATCATAGGAAAACTCAAAATTCTCATAGTTATATATATATATATGTGTGCGTGTGCGTGTGCGTGTGCGTGTGCGTGTGCGTGTGCGTGTGCGTGTGCGTGTGCGTTTGCGTGTGCGTGTGCGTGTGCGTGTGTGTGTGTGTGTGTGTGTGTGTGTGTGTGTGTGTGTGGAAAGATAATTAAATTATCTACATTTCATACTCTTACACAATTTTGAAATTTATTATGAATGTATCTCTAATCATTCATCCAAGCTGGAAGATTCTCATTTTTTCAAGTTTGTATTACCACTAAAGTGTTATTCAAGACCATCAGTAGCTTAGTCTCACCTCTAGGTATTCAAATGTCTCGTATCAAAGTGATGAAAAAATTGTGAGGGGATAAGAAGAAATAAGAATGAAAAGATAGAAAAATAATTCAATAACAAAGTGGCATTCAAGGGTAAGGGGTTGAATCGCTAGATTTGAAATAAGTAATATCATTCTCAAACAAATACTTTATGACTCAACTCAACATCTAATCATTAAAACTAAATAATAATAATATCAAGACAAACACCAAATTGGTGTGTAAGATCCCGTTATTTGTGGAAAAAGAAAATAAATTTACTTGTAAACATAGCTAGCCTAGATATATCTTAACCGCGGATCTATCAATCATCGATAGGGATGAAATATCTTGAGGTGCAAACATCTTTTTTTAGTACAAAACTTGAGGAAAGGTTTGCAACTTCAGAGATTTGATCCCTCTCAGTGATTGATAGATCTAGGGTTAATATGGATGTAGGCTAGTTCTATGATACTTAATAATATCTATATTTATATCTATGTGTCTCTTTCTTATTCCCTCTCTCTACCTCACCCCCCAAACATACACTCTCTCTCCGCTCCCTCTTCCCTCCCACTCTCCTCTCTCCCTCACTCTCTCTCAATCTTTCCCTTGTCACTCCATCTCTCTCTCCGTCATTCTCCCTCTATGTCTTTCTTCTTCCCTCCCTCTCTCTTCCCATCCAAATCCATGTCTCTCTCCCTCTCTCTCTCTTATTCTCTCTATTAAGTCCCCTCTCTCTTCCTTCCTCTCTCTGTCTCTCTGCCCCCCCATCACTCTCTCTCTCTTTCTCTAACTCTGTCACTATATCCCTACCTCTCTCATTCTTTCTCTCTCGTCTATCTTTTTGTCTCCCTCTCTATCTCTTCTCATTCTCTCTTAGTCTCTCTCCACTCCTCTTTTCTCTCTTCCCTCCTCTGCTCTCTTCCTCCTCACTCTCTCTCCATCTCTCCCTTGTAACTCACTTTCTCTCTCTCCACCTCTATGTCTCTATGTATTTTTTCTTTCCTCCCTCTCTCTCTCCCTCTCTCCTTCTCTCTCTTCCCTCCTCTCTTCCTTCCTCTATCTGCCTCTCTCTCCTACCTTCCTGTCTCCTCTCTCTCCCCTCCTCTCTCTCTTCCTTCCTCTCTATCCCTCTCTCTCCCAACTCCCTCTCTGGCCCCCCATCACTCACTCACTCTCTTTCTCTCTCTATCTCTTCATCCTTTAGCTTTGTCACTCTCCATCCCTCCCTCTCTCTCTCTTGAAGTATATAATTTAAAAAAAAATCAATTGGTTGTAAAATATTAAACCTATATTTTGGATCAATCATGTCCAAGTAAATACAATAATTAAAAACTTAAAACATTGGTTCACAATATTTCCTCTAATTATTCTCTATAATTGCTTGCTCTCGTTTCTTGGATATTATATAAATTTTACATCTTTATATATGAAAGTATTCCATTTTTAATTTTATTAAAACCTTGAGCCAATTTCTATGGGAAGAAGTAATAATAACCGTTTTACTTGTAGATTTAATTTAGAAAATTATAAAATAAAATTAAAATTAAAATATTTATAAAATATTATGATTGTGAAATAAGTTATGATTTTTGGACACATGGTATTGATAAATCATAGTATTGGTCTAGTGTATTGTAGCAAAGCATATTTATATGTTAATAATATCCATCTTGAAGTGGGGGTGAATATCCATGGTTAAGGTCTTGTCATATTGTTATAAAATCTTTTGATTATGAAATAAGTTATGGTTTTTGGGCATGTGGTATTGATAAGCTATGGTATTGGCCCATGGTATTGTAACAAAGGGTATTCACAAGTAAATAACAAAATAAAAAATATAACAAATTGACTTTAACTTCAACTTTTTATTATTAATTGAGTCAACATTTAAACATTGACAAGAATTTGGCTTTATAACGTTTTATTTATTACTTTTAACTTTTTGTTTATTACTTTTAATGTTTTATTTTATTTTTAATTGAACATAAATGTTAAATTTTTATGTTAAATGTTAAACATTTATACTTGACATCTACCCCATACTAAGTTGTAGAGTCCCTCTTAACACAATTACCAAATACAAATCCACCATATTCATAATTAAAAAAATGTGTATAAAACACTTCAATATTATGATAATGAAACTCAATTTTTATAATTAACTATTTTCTAGGAATATCAATTCTTGTTAAACACAATAAACTATTATCTAACATAATCAAACAAGTATATGAGTGTAAACTATAAACATCCATAAGCAACCATCTACTACTATTACCATGCTCAATCTCACTTATAAGTCTAAATAAAAAGTTAACCAAAATCAAACCTATTCAAATAATTTAAACAAAATTAAACATAACAATCATAATCAATAAAAAATAAACATAACCAATGCACCCTATAAACCACACTCAATTCATTGTAATTAAAAAGAAATTGAATATATTAAATTTTTTACTATTAGTTAACCCACCTTCCTCAAGAAGTAATTAGACTATACCGACCCATCATAAGATATAAACCGCATTTGAGGGCATATATATATAATATCTTACAAAATAGGAACAATCATTTTGTAAGATAAAAGACAAATCTTGGGGATCGTTAAGGCCGAAAATGGATTCTGAGATTCCTGAAAGTTATATAGATGTGTTACTGCAAGAATTTGCGTATGATCCGGTTCGACTACCGCTGACAGAAGACCCAGCTCAGGTTCTATACAATCGAACGACATTGGAAACTATTTGGGATGCCAAGCACGAAGCAGTTAACCCATTTCCCCGCCAGCCCTTTGACATTAGCAATGTTATTCCGCAGACTGAGCTGAGACAAGAAATGCAACGATACACACTCAACAACCCAAGACTAACCCTAGATGTCATTTCCGACTATACTCAAGTCCTGAGCAAAATGGATATGGAAATTTTCATGGTAGAAATGATTTCAGATTATTATTCTCTTGTAAAAGCTTATATGAAGGAAAAGAGACATGTGCAGCTTTATTGGAAAGTTTTGTGGCAGAAATTTAATCTGCTCCGTCTTTATTGCCAATACGATCCGAAAAACAGGGACGTGTTTTATTCGATTGGAGGATACAAATACTTGTCGCTGATAGTAGATGATTCGTTTTGGTATTTATGCTGTCGGCACCTCTCTTCATTCGATGTTTTGAAACAATTGTGCAAAGAAGTGTGCAAGCTCGTGGATCTCATTGGTTTGAAGGATACACATTTTCATGAAGACTTTTTGTTCGGGATTTTTCGCTTGCTGTCTTGCCTTGCAACGGGATGCGATCAACTGAAAATCCAGGGTATGGTTTTAAGAATTTATCGCTCGATGATTTACGACTTGAACATTGAAATTCTACCTACAGCTAGGTTGAATACATTCCGCATCTGCATAGTCAAGGTCACTGTCTATGCGTTAGAGCGTAGAAATTTGAGCGATATAGCTAATGAAGATCTCTACAATGGAATGTTAATCCTAAAAGCCTCCTGGATGAAAAATCGAATGAGTTGCATCAACTCGAACTCTAATTACGTTGGCGTTCTAGTTGATTCAGTAATTCTTTGCATCTCGCGTTTGCATTACTTCCACCATGCAGCTATAACTAATGAATCTAAAATGACGAACAAAAAGAATGAGGATGATGAAGCGAAGAATGTTGATCTACTTATTGTAACACTTGAAGGAGGACTCTCGTTAATTAATTCCATACTCACAGCCCCGCCTGCTGAAGGAGAGGAAACTGAGTTTTTCTCGGAGTCCAAGGAGAAGCTGCAAGAATCGCATATAGTAAAAGAAATTGTTAGAATGGTTGAACTCGTTCTTGCGGGTTTCAAATACTTGGGATCGACTCATTTGCAATTTGGTATAAATATTGTAGTGACACTTCTTAAGGAAGAAAGCTCTGAAAGAAAGGATGGTGTTCTACGGGTGCTTGGTGCTTTTCTTGGAAGCGATATGTGGATGAGGTATGATTCACGTGTTAAGTTACTGCTGCAAGAATTTATGCACAGTGCCAATTCATCCCAGCAGACATAATGCAACTACATTATTAAGTGATCCATCTGGATTCAAAGTTGGTGATGATCCAACTGCGTAACAATATTATTAGTATTAATAGCACCAACATTATTAGCAGATTACAGATTACATTTATATTAGTTGTCCTTATGGATTTACATTAGTTGTACTTATGGATGGTATTGTTTTAAGTGCGTATGATGCGAATTCCATCAACATTATTATCTGTAATGCCAGTTTCGTTGTACACGGATGTATGACGTAATTTACATTGAATTTTCATCTACAGTCCCGCAAACATGTTTCTTAAGTAAATTATTTGTCTGGATTGGAATAAAATGTTTGGATTGTGGCATGGTTTGGTCGATGTTATGTATCGATTGGTTAGTTTTCTATGTTAGTGGGCCTGTAGTGTATGAGATTTGACTTTTGCCTATTGGTTCAACAAATGATGATTGTTAAATTCAATGGCAAATGCATTGTGCAGAAAAAGCCAAAGAGAAATACAATGATTCTTTGGAGGAATCTAATGAAATGTTCAACCCTATTAATGTAATAATATATTAATGTGATCTGGTCACCTTCTCTAAAAGCCCCTCTCATCCACCTACCTTTAAATATAAATATGACCTATGGAATGTTCAATTCTATTGATGAATAATAATATATTAAGGTGATCTGGTCACCTTCTCTAAAAGCCCCTCTCATCCACCTACCTCTAAATATAAATATGACCTGGCACGACATCGCTGGCACAGTTCGGTGTTGAACTAATTTCTTTAAAAAATGTTTTTTAAGAATTTGAAGATCTTCGAATATGTAGATAATAATTATATGTATTTAGAAGCGCTCTACAAATTAGTATAGAGTATATGTAGGAGTAATGTAAGTATGTAAACAATTTTAAATGTTAATAAGTGGATAATCATTAATTGCATCAAAAGGCCCTCTACAAACTAGTATAGAGTATATGTGTAGGTGTAATGTAAGTATGTAAACAATTTTAGATGTTGGTTCAATTAAAAAATAATAAAAAGTTAAAAGTGTTAAGGGGATGAGTTTAAACATTTAAATATTGGCTTAATTAATAATAAAATGTTAGAATTAATAAACAAAAAGTTAAAGGTAATACATAAAATGTTAAAAGTAATATAAACTCGTAAACATTTAAATGTTGGATTAATTAATAATAAAAAGTTAAAGTAATAAAAATAATAAAATTCAATTTGTTATATTTTTATTTTGTTATTAACTTGTAAATAGAATTTTCTACAATACCATGGATCAATACCATGGCTTATCAACATCACATGCTCAAAAACTATAACTTATTTCAAAACGAAAATATTTTATAACAATATGACAATATTCTTAACCATGGATATGCACTCCCACTTTACCATGTATATTATTAACTTGTAGTAGGTTTTGTTACAATACCATGGGCCAATACTCTGACTTATCAATACCACATGCTAACAAAACATAACTTATTTCATAATCAAAATATTTTATAATATGACAAGATTCTTAATAATGGATATTCAACTGCCACTTTACCATGGATATTGTTAACCTATAAATAGACTTTGTTACAATATCATGGCTTATCGATACCAAATGCCCAAAAAACATAACTTAGTTCACAATCAAAATATTTTATAACAATTATGACAAGATGCTTAACTATGTATATGTACCCCCACTTTTTCATTGATATTATGAACTTGTAGATATGCTTTGTTACAATACCATGGCTTATTAATACCAAATTCCAAAAAATTATAACGTATTTCACAATCAAAATATTTTATAACAAAATGAAAAGATTCTTAATCATGATATTCATCCTCACATTACCACGGATATTATTAACTTGTAAATAGGCTTTGTTACAATAACATGGGCTTTGTAAAAATTATAATTACTTTTGAGATTTATTGTATACTAGAAAATATTCCAGTGAAAAATAAATCAATGTTTTAATAAAATTAAAAATGAGAATACATTTATATATAAAAATGTGAAATTTATATAATATAAATAAGATTAGTAAGAAGTAACATAGATCCACCTTAACTAAAGACCCAACCCATGAGAGAGAAAAGTGGCTATCAATAATAGAGGAAAGATAGTGCATGGATTTTTTAGGTTTTTGATTATTGTATTTTCTTTGACCTGATTGATCCAAAATATAGGTTCAATATTTTAGAACGATTTGAGATATTTTTTTATTTAGATAAAATACAATGGTATCAAATTTAAGAGAAGGGAGTGCAGTGGGGGCCGGGAGTGAAAGGGAGGGAGATAGTGACAAAGTTGGAGGGTGGGGAGAGAGAGAGGGAGGTGGGAGAGAGCAGGAGAGAGAGGAAGAAATAAATATAAGAGGGGAGAGATGGAGAGAGAGAGAGAGAGAGAGAGGAGAGGAGGGAAGGGAGAGAAGAGGAGAAGAGAGAGATAGGCAGAGAAGGGGAAGAGATAAAGATGGAGACATAAATATGGAGGGGAGAGAGATAAGGGAAAAGGGAGGGAGATAGTGATAGAGTTGGAGGGATAATAGAGCAAGTGATTGAGGGGAGAGATAGAGAGAGGTGGGGGGTGAAGGGATAAAGAGGAAGGAAAAGAGAGAGGAATCGAGAGAGAGAGAGAGAGAGAGAGAGAGAGAGATGGAGTTGGAATGGGAGAGATAGGGAGAGAAGATGAAAGACAGAGGGAAAAAGGTGGATAGAGAGAGGGAGTGACAAGGGAAATATGGAGAGAGAGTGAGGGAGAGAGGAGAGTGGGGGGGTGAGATAGAGGGAGAGGAAGGGAGAGTGAGAGCATGAGAGATAGATATGGAGAGAGTGTATACTTTGTGGGTGGTATAGAGGGAGGGAATAATAAAGAGACATAGATACAAATATATATATTATATAGTATTATATAACCATCATAGATCCATCTTAACCCAAGATCTATCAAGTGCCGAGAGGGATCCAATCTCTCAAGGTGCAAACCTTTCCTCAAGTTTTGCACTAAAAAATGGTTTACACCTTGAGAGATTTGATCCCTCTCGACGCTTAGTAGATCTATTGTTAAGATGGATCCAGGTTGGTGAGTAGCGAAGATCAATAACTACCTGAACAATTATGAATGAAGGAATCAATCGTTGATCATGGAAGCCAGAGATAACTTCTTCACATAAGCGCATGTGTTATATGGAAGGAGTTGTTGGGTGCAGGATTTTTTCATATTTTGGATACCTTCTCCACCCTATCCTTGACCATTTCACCTTTGATCTGATGGACTTTATATCACAATTACTTTTTTTCCCGGTTATAAGTATTCATTTTTGTTATGACATATTATTTTTCCATTTTTGCAAAATATGAATGAGGTGGTATCCTTTTTTATGGATAACAAAGGAAATTGTGGAAAAAAGGCTCTATGGCTTTGTTTCTTTTAGGAGATTCTTCTACCACAACCAAAGGATGATCAACGGATTATGAGTACTTACTATTACACCTCAAACATTGTTGTTACTATTACCCCGTAGGTGGTGTTGTTACACTACGAATTGTTTTTGAACCACTAGACATTGGCTATTTTGCAACCGTCTATGACTGTGGGTATTATTGCATGGGATAGCTATCGAAAAGATTGTATTATTTATGGGCGGCTGCGGAATCAAGAGAGTTGTGATTTTGAGAAATGATGTAACAAAAATAAGCCTTATATTTAGAACTTGTTGTAACAATTTCTATTTTCTCTCCATATCGATCAACACGACAATCGTGAGATTCTCGTGACTAACCAGTTTCTTATTTTGGACATGTCAATCCTATAAAGGAAGCTCAGTTCCATGGAAATGAGAACAGGTATCGTTATTTTCCTCCTGTAATTCATGATCATTTCTTAAAACAAAGGTTAGTGTTGCTGATGCTTTCACAACTATGGTGTTGAAGTTTTATTAATTTGTATTTCATCCTTGTGCCCTACTAGGGAGGAAGGGCCCTCCTCTTTAGTGGGGATTGCAGTAGCAATAACAACATAGTGGTAGATCAATTAATATTCCTTTCTCTAAGTGTGAAATTACTTATGTCGCCATGTAATTTGCATAATGGGTTTATTTATGTTTCGAGAATTATGATATGTTGTCACACATGATTGATTTGAACATAATATTTGGTCAGGTAGCTTCGTTACTTGTGTGGTGCATGGTTCCCCTTTTCTTTGGCAACATGTAGTGTGGCTTCATCTATGTACAATATTTTTTATTTCTGCATGAGTGTTACTTTTTGCAATTAAATTCAACGACATTTGTTTTTCCTTTTAATTTTACTCTTGGTTGAAGTGTGTCGTCACTTACAGTGCATACTCCTTTGAAATAAATAGACCTACACTGGATTGAAAATTCATGGTTGCGATTCAGTCATATTCATAGTGATTAAATAGACTCAACATTTTGGTGTCATTGGTAGGGAAGGCAGTGGATGATGTAATCATCCAAGTGTGTTTTGTTAACAAAGTGTTTCTAGTGCACAGGTATTGGGTGATAAGACGAGAGGTAAGAACATGTGCATCACTCTAACATACTTGGGCGGGCTCACCCTTGTGGTCACTAGGACACTTAGGTTTTGTGAATTCATTGATTCTTTAGATGTGTTCTTAGCTTTACAGGTGTTGGGTGGTAATACGAGAGGTAAGAACTTGCGAATCTTTCTAATATACTTCAGTGGGCTCACAATTGTATAAGCTAAGACACTTATGGCTTGAATAAATATGCATAGAGTCCATGTGTAAATTGTAGGAATAAGAGAAATCTCAAAATACAATCACTCTAATATATCACAGCAAAAACGAGTCATAAAAAGAAATAAGAAGAGTGCATATATGGGGAGGAAAACATTTATTCAGGAGCTGAGCGGCGAGTGAGAGGTAGGGAGACAGTGACAAAGTTGGAGGGCAAGGAGAGAGAGAGGGAGGTGGGAGAGAGCAGGAGAGAGAGGAAGAAATCGAGGTAAGATGGGAGAGATGGAGAGAGAGAGGGAGAGAGGAGAGGAGGGAAGAGAGAGAAGAGGAGAGGAGAGAGATAGGCAAAGAAGGGGAAGAGATAAATATGGAGACATAAGTATGGAGGGGAGAGAGATAAGGGAAAAGGGAGTGAGATAGTGATAGAGTTGGAGGGATGAGAGAGCAAGTGATCGGGGGGAGAGATAGAGAGGTGGGGGGTGAAGGGATAGAGAGGAAGGAAAAGAGAGAGGAATCAAGAGAGAGAGAGAGAGAGAGATGGAGTTGGAAGGGGAGAGATAGGGAGAGAAGAAGAAAGACATAGAGGGAAAAAGGTGGATAGAGAGAGGCAGTGACAAGGGAAAGATGGAGAGAGAGTGTGTATAATTTATGGATGGTATAGAGGGAGGGAATAAGAAAGAGACATAGATACAAATATATATATTATATAGTATTATATAACCATCGTAGATCCATCTTAACCCGAGATCTAGCAAGTGCCGAGAGGGATCCAATCTCTCAAGGTGCAAACCTTTCCTCAAGTTTTGCACTAAAAAATGGTTTACACCTCGAGAGATTTGATCCCTCTCGACGCTTGGTAGATCTATTTTTAAGATGGATCCAGGTTGGTGAGAAGCAAATATCAATAATTGCTTGAAAAATTATGAATGAAGGAATCACTTGTTGATCACAGAAGCCAGAGATAACTTTTTCACATAAGTGCATGTGTTATAAGGAAGGAGCTATTGGGTGCAGGATTTTTGCATATTTTGGATAACTTCTCCCCCCTATCCTTGACCATTTCACCTTTGATCCTATGGACTTTATATCACAATGTTATGAAACTAGCTCAAGAAATATAGAAAAGATAGATCAACACCTTAGAATTCAGCCTCTTCGAGGGGGCAACCTCCTTTACATTACATAAATGAACAATTCTTGGATGATACAATTGAAAAGACCTCCTTTCTATATATAGGAGTCTAAGGGGTCATAAAATAATCAGGGCCAACATAACAATAATAATGTAAGGGAACAATAATAGCAATAGTATGCTTCTATGGGACACAATAGTAACAATATGGGCACTACATGGGTACATCAATATAATAAGTGGGTTTTACTAATAACAATAAGGGGTTACACTAATAGTATAGGGGCCTAACATGCCCCTCTCCTTCAAAAATCATTGTCCTTAACGCTTGAGTAGTTCTTGATGATTCTGTATAAAATTCTTGTCCTCCCATGTGGAATATTCAGCAGGTAAGTTCCCACTTGATGAGATACTCTGAAATTGACTGATTTCGTAGCTGTCGGGTTCTTGTTTTTGTGATTGCTCCAGGTTCCAATATGATTTCTCCTTCCTCTTCATTTTCTGGCAATATTGTTTGAATTGGGATCTTTTGCAACTTTTGAATAAGTGGCCATACTTCTTCGTCCTTCTTCCATTCATCCCTTGCTTCATTTATCCAATCTATTTGGATAATAGAAATAGCACAAAACAATGCTTCCACATCCTCATCCTTGAAGAATCTTCCCATTTGGTAAGGTCGCCATTTTTTAAGTGCATGTAGTATTGCCAACATTTCCTTCTCATAAATAGCTTGCTTGAGATGTAGTAATAAAATTACCCAATCACCTACATCAAAACATTTTTCACTACAATGTTTATCTACCTGTTGTTTTGTTTGATTTTGCACCGAAGTGGCATTATCCTTTAAAAGTTGAAGAACCTGTTGTTGATGCTCGATGTGATCTTTCACTGCTTGAACCTTTTTCTTCTTGATATGTCCTTCTATATCTAGAGTTTGAGGAGTGGTAATTTCCTCTAATCCTTTACAAGACATGGTCGAATTCATTTCTTGATGCTCAATGTGATCTTTCACTTCTTGAACATTTTTCTTCTTGATATGTCCTTCTATCTTGATAGTTTGAGGAGTGGTAATTTCAACCAATGAATTACACCATATGGTTGGATTCATTTCTTCCTTCTCGATGTGATCTTTCACTTCTTGCACCTTTTTCTTCTGATATGTCCTTCTATCTTGAGAGTTTGAGGGGTGGTAATTCTTGTCAATGCTTTACAAGATATGGTCTGATTCATTTCTTCTTTCTCTGGGGTGGGGTCCTGGCGTATATCTTCTTCTTTTGATGTTTCCTGATCCTTTTCTTCCTCGTCTTCATACTCTATGTAAAATAATTTCTTCTCAGCGCACTTATGACCTTTAGTGCATTTGCTATCACAATTGTAACAAAGCCCTTTTTCTCTTTTTTCTTCTAATTGTTGTGTTGTAACCCTTGTAGGTTGTGGAAGGCTAGGAGAAACAACACTTCCATCTTTATAGTTGTGAGGGGTAGACTTCCTTGTTGCCATAATTTTACTTTCCAATATGTAACAAAGCCCTTTTACTCCTTCCAATTGTTGTGGTGTTGCTCTAAAGAAGGTGTTGCTCTTTGTATCCTCATAATATGCTATCATTTCCTCCGTGAAAATTGACCACATAATGATGCAGGAGCATCAAGGGCGCTTTTTTATTTTGTAAATATGTTAAAAGGGGGTGTGTTGATTTTTAATATTTTATTAAATTAATTTGAGTAAAATAGGAAAATGTGAGGATCTATTGTAAATATCTTTTTATTTGATAAAAGGATATGAGGGAATTTAATTAGTGGAAATATTTTAGGGATAAAGAGCTATCCTTTAGGGATGTTGATAGATTTAGGGGTTTGTTGATGAATTGAAGGGATTGAGCATTTAATTTAATGATATTTTTAAATTGTATAAACAGGAAGAAGTTTTAGAGGAAAAACATTGAGGTTGTGAGTACAATATAAGGGATTCTTCTTGGGAGCCTTCGAGCAGTTTGTAAAAGGGCCATAGATTGTATATCTGGCCATGAATGTAAATTTCTGTATGAATGTTTTTTTTTATGAAAATACGGGTATGTTGAATTCAGTTATGAATGAAATTGTTTTCCTTAATGAATTCTGAGATGGTTCTGTGCTTGATGGCAGAAATTGGTGTTTATATAAGGTTGAAATCGCATGTGTGCTGGTGGATCTTATTTTTATGCACTACTGATGTATATTCATTATGGAGGACCGCTTGCCTTCGTATGGATCCTTGATATATGTTTAGCTCTGTGGCGGACAATGCTTAAATTTTAATCCTTTTATTGAATGACGGATATCGTATTTTTTTCAACACGCAATTGTTAACTGTTGATACGCAGATATTCCAAGTGATTTTATATCAGGATATTATTATGAGTGCATGGAAAAAGACTACAGTTTGGCATACTATTATTATCTTCTACGTTAAAAACGAAGTTTGAAGCCATGGTTGAGTCATCGGCAAGATGCCTGTGCCATATCTAGGTAACACGAGGTTAGACTACTGTCTAAAGGCTTGAACTGCTGTCTTTGTTTCATATATAGATATAGGATTGAAGAGATATGCATACGAGCTGGTGTTTATAATAAAGACCGGCATATAACCAACACGATACCAAATATTTGGTGTGGATGTGCGTAGTATATCCTATGGGCATTCTTCAATTACAGGCGTCGTTTTGAATGAGGGAGCTACTTGTTGTTTCGACCATCGTGGCAAGTGAACTGGCGATATAACCATTAAAGATTTAATTAAAGTTTGAAATAATTCGGGTCCGTTTGAGCATGGCGATGGCGACTTATGCATGCGCATAGACCGAAACTGTGTGGAGGGCGAGAGGTATGTATACGCCTTAGTGATGGAAAGTCGATGCATGTGACTTTTGTTATATATACCCTCGAGTTTTGTTCAGGAGCCAGACATCAATCAACGCCGGTTTTAAAGAATCGTTGTGGAGGTTGTAAGTGAATATATATATAATTCACATGCGTATTCTCAGTTCGTTCCGTTTAAGAATTAAGGAAAGGCACTGTATGTTACTGCCAAGCATGAGTGTTTTGAACCACAAGAAAGATAAACTTCTGAATTGAAATGGTGCCGATGTGAGATTGCCACTAATTGGAGTTTTTGATTAAAGTAAAAAAAAAATTAGACGCACACAGGTATGCACATAGATTACAGATCCTGGATAATGCAGGCCTTGCTTGCGTCATTTGGTATCAGAGACAGAATGCGCTGTTGAAATATTTATTTTATGAATGAGAACTGAAATGTATTTTTGACTGTATGATGAATGATGAAAGGAAGATAAGAGTTTTAAATTTGATATGCAAACTACACAAGTGAACAGGTTTGCAGGGATTAAAATATCATGCAAGATCTTAGGAGGTGAGATGATTTTTCTGATTTGAAATTTGTAAATGCAGTTTATGATTGCAGAGAAGATGATGGCAGTGAACCTGGCATTCAGCTGAAGGCTGAATAAGGAGGACAATTGCAGTGTCCTAAAGAAGAAGGTGAGTTGAGGAGATAGCCTGAAGAGAGAAGAGAGAGTGCTCAAAGAGGTTCCAGAGGCAGTGAACCAGTACTTACCAAAAGACTGAGTGAGGAGGGCTTGGTGAGGTAAGTGACAGCAGAAGAGATTGCTGTCGTAGAGGCTAGTACAACTCATAATGAGTGAACAACTCATGGAGAAGGTGATCATGGAGATTCAAAGAAGAGGTTCAGAGGAATGCAACAACGATGAGATGACTGCAGAAGTCAGAGAAAGAGAGATTGCAGTAATGAAAGTGCAATTGTAGGTACTAGAGGAATGACTGCAAAAGGAGGAAAACCAGAATAGAGGATGGATCTTTCCACTGAAGGGGAAGAAAGTGAGGTGGCAGAAGCTACAACAGAAAAGAGATCGAGAGATAAACATGCAGTTAATGGAAGAGCTGAAGAAGCTTGAGCAGATGATGGATGTACAGTTGAAGTGTACGCAACTTAGAGCAGCTGAATTGGAAGAGGAGGTTTTTATTGATGAAACAGAGGAGGAGATCATTGATGATTTCTTGAATTATTGGGCAGATCCAGATCAGTTGGATAATGTGAACTCTTGTGTTTTTATAGTTGACAGTTGTGATGTGATTACAGGTTTTGTTGAAGAGGAAGTTCATGTGAATGAAGAAGATGATCAGCTGGAAGAACTGGTATATGAATCAACGATTGAAGTTGTTGAGACTTGTAGTTTTCAAACTGGAAAGTTGTGTATGAATGCAGGGACTGTAAGTGATGGTGATGTTATGCTTCAACAATGTCACAGAGAAATTGCGTTGCTAGAATATTTGTTGAAAAATTCGGAGTATGATATAGAGATGGCAGAAGAAAGAGTTCAGTACAGTGAACGAGTGCAGAAAGATATCATGGAAGCAGATGATATGAGAGAAAGACTGGTTGATTATCTTGAGAATTCTTCAGAGAATTCTTTGGGAGGTTTGGATCAGCATACTCATGTGCTGATAGTGGAGGAGAATTCAGAACAACATACTGAAGTGCTGGCAAAGGAAGACAAGGCACTGATGCCTTATGATTTTTGTTCTAACAAGTGTTTTATGAATGCAGGTATTATTGCGGAACATTTGACTCAGTTGAGCAGTCAAATGAAGGGAGAAGAAGTTTTCTGTTCCAGAAGACAAGAGGTCATGGATGATTGGGTGGCAGTCAGAACAGAAACAAGCATAGAAGCAAGAAGTCAGCAAGTGACAATACCGATAGAGAGAGTAAAAATTGAGCAAGCCATCTTAGCTTAGCAGACAGCAAGAAAGGAAAGACAACAAGAGAAAGATAGTGAAGGATTGCAAGAGCAAAGCAAGTGGAGCACTACAACACAAAATATGGAAACCTAGAAGACAACAGCAGATGATAACAGTAGTAAAGCAATCGACAGGCATGGGAAGATTACAAAATAAAATTTGGGATCCAGGAGGAGATATCCAGACTTATGACCAGGTGGTCATGAAATTTCTTACATGGGGAGTCTGATGCAGCAGCATCAAGGGAACTTTTTTATTTTGTAAATATGTTAAGGGAACTTTTTTATTTTGAGGTTGTGAGTACAATATAAGGGATTCTTCTTGGGAGCCTTCGAGCAGTTTGTAAGAGGGCCATAGATTGTATATCTGGCCATGAATGTAAATTTCTGTATGAATGTTTTTTTTTATGAAAATACGAGTATGTTGAATTCAGTTATGAATGAAATTGTTTTCCTTAATGAATTCTGAGATGGTTCTGTGCTTGATGGCAGAAACTAGTGTTTATATAAGGTTGAAATCGCATGTGTGCTGGTGGATCTTATTTTTATGTGCTACTGATGTATATTCATTATGGAGGACCGCTTGCCTTCGTATGGATCCTTGATATATCTTTAGCTCTGTGGCAGACAATGTCTAGATTTTAATCCTTTTATTGAACGACGGATATCGTATTTTTTTCAACACGCAATTGTTAACTGTTGATACGCAGATATTCCAAGTGATTTTATATCAGGATATTATTATGAGGGAAAAAGACTATAGTTTGGCATACTATTGTTATCTTCTGCGTTAAAAACAAAGTTTGAAGCCATGGTTGAGTCATCGGCGAGATGCCTGCACCATATGTAGGTAACACGAGGTTAAACTGCTATCTAAAGGCTTGAACTGCTGTCTCTGTTTCATATATAGATATAGGATTGAAGAGATATGCATACGAGCTGGTGTTTATAATAAAGACCGGCCTATAACCAGCGCGATACCAAAGATTTAGTGTGGATGTGCATAGTATATCCTATGCGCATTCTTCAATTACAGGCGTCGTTTTGAAAGAGGGAGCTACTTGTTGTTTTGACCATCGTGGCAAGTGAACTGGCGATATAACCATTAAGGATTTAATTAAAGGTTGCAATAATTTGGGTCCGTTTGAGCGTGGCGATGGCGACTTATGCATGCGCATAGACCGAAACTGTGTGGAGGGCGAGAGGTATGTATACGCCTTAGCGATGGAAAGTCGATGCATGTGACTTTTGTTATATATACCCTCGATTTTTGTTGAGGAGCCAGACCTCAATCAATGACGGTTCTAAAGAATCGTTGTGGAGGTTGTAAGTGAATATATATATAATTCGCATGCGTATTTTGAGTTCGTTCCATTTAAGAATTAAGGAAAGGCACTGTATGTTACTGCCAAGAATGAGTGTTTTGAGCCACAAGAAAGATAAACTTCTGAATTGAAATGGTGCCGATGTGAGATTGCCACTAATTGGAGTTTTTGATTAAAGTAAAAACAAAATTAGATGCACACAGGTATGCACATAGATTACAGATCCTGGATAATGCAGGCCCTGCTTGCGTCATTTGGTATCAGAGATAGAATGCTCTATTGAAATATTTATTTTCTGAATGAGAACTTAAATGTATTTTTGACTGTATGATGAATGATGAAAGGAAGATCAGAGTTTTAAATTTGATATGCAAACTACACAAGTGAACAGGGATGCAGGGAGTAAAATATCATGCAAGATCTTAGGAGGTGAGATGATTTTTCTGATTTGAAATTTGTAAATGCAGTTTATGATTACAGAGAAGATGATGGAAGTGAACCTGGCATTCAGCTGAAGGCTGAATAAGGAGGACAATTGCAGTGTCCTGAAGAAGAAGGTGAGTTGAGGAGATAGCCTGAAGAGAGAAGAGAGAGTGCTCAAAGAGGTTCCAGAGGCAGTGAACCAGTACTTACCAAAAGACTGAGTGAGGAGGGCTTGGTGAGGTAAGTGACAGCAGAAGAGATTGCTGTCGTAGAGGCTAGTACAACTCATAATGAGTGAAAAACTCATGGAGAAGGTGATCATGGAGATTCAAAGAAGAGGTTCAGAGGAATGCCACAGCGATGAGATGACTGCAGAAGTCAGAGAAAGAGAGATTGCAGTAATGAAAGTGCAATTGCAGGTACTAGAGGAATGGCTGCAAAAGGAGGAAAACCAGAATAGAGGATGGATATTTCCACTGAAGGGGAAGAAAGTGAAGTGGCAGAAGCTACAACAGAAAAGAGATCGACAGATAAACATGCAGTTAATGGAAGAGCTCAAGAAGCTTGAGCAGATGATGGATGTACAGTTGAAATGTACGCAACTCAGAGCAGCTGAATTGGAAGAGGAGGTTTTTATTGATGAAACAAAGGTAGAGATCATTGATGATTTCTTGAATTATTGGGCAGATCCAGATTAGCTGGATAATGTGAACTCTTGTGGTTTTATAGCTGACAGTTGTGATGTGATTACAGGTTTTGTTGAAGAGGAAGTTCATGTGAATGAAGAAGATGATCAGCTGGTAGAACTGGTATATGAATCGACGATTAAAGTTGTTGAGACTTGTAGTTTGAAAACTCACAAGTTGTGTATGAATGCAGGGACTGTAAGTAATGGTGATGTTATGCTTCAACAATGTCACAGAGAAATTGCATTGCTAGAATATTTGTTGAAAAATTCGGAGTATGATATAGAGATGGCAGAAGAAAGAGTTCAGTACAGTGAACGAGTGCAGAAAGATATCATGGAAGCAGATGATATGAGAGAAAGACTGGTTGATTATCTTGAGAATTCTTCAGAGAATTCTTTGGGAGGTTTGGATCAGCATACTCATGTGCTGATAGTGGAGGAGAATTCAGAACAACATACTGAAGTGCTGGCAAAGGAAGACAAGGCACTGATGCCTTATGATTTTTGTTCTAACAAGTGTTTTATGAATGTAGGTATTGTTGCGGAACATTTGACTCAGTTGACCAGTCAAATGAAGGGAGAAGAAGTTTTCTGTTCCAGAAGACAAGAGGTCATGGATGATCGGGTGGCAGTCAGAATAGAAACAAGCATAGAAGTAAGAAGTCAGCAAGTGACAATACCGATAGAGAGAGTAAAAACTGAGCAAGTCGTCTTAGCTCAATAGACAGCAAGAAAGGAAAGACAAAAAGAGAAAGACAGCAAAGGATTGCAAGAGCAAAGCAAGTGGAGCACTACAGCACAAAATATGGAAACCTGGAAGACATTAGCAGATGATAACAATAGTAAAGCAATCGAAAAGCATGGGAAGATTACAAAATAAAATTTGGGATCCAGGAGGAGATATCCGGACTTATGACCAGGTGGTCATGAGCTTTCTTACATTGGGAGTCTGATGCAGGAGCATCAAGGGCGCTTTTTTATTTTGTAAATATGTTAAAAGGGGGTGTGTTGATTTTTAATATTTTATTAAATTAATTTGAGTAAAATAGGAAAATGTGAGGATCTATTGTCAATATATTTTTATTTAATAAAAGGATATGAGGAAATTTAATTAGTGGAAGGATTTTAGGGATAAAGAGCTATCCTTTAGGGATGTTGAGAGATTTAGGGGTTTGTTGAGGAATTGAAGGGATTGAGCATTTAATTTAATGATATTTTTAAATTGTATAAATAGGAAGAAGTTTTAGATGAAAATACATTGAGGTTGTGAGTACAGTATAAGGGATTCTCCTTGGGAGCCTTCGGGCAGTTTGTAAAAGGGCCATAGATTGTATATCTGGCCATGAATGTAAATTTTTGTATGAATGTTTGTTTTTATGAAAATACGAGTATGTTGAATTCAGTTATGAATGAACTTGTTTGCCTTAATGAATTTTGAGATGGTTCTGTGCTTGATGGTAGAAATTGGTGTTTATATAAGGTTGAAATCGCATGTGTGCTGGTGGATCTTATTTTTATGTGCTACTGATGTATATTCATTATGGAGGACCACTTTCCTTCATATGGATCCTTGATATATGTTTAGCTCTATGGTGGATAGTGTTTAGATTTTAATCCTTTTATTGAACAGCGGATATCGTGTTTTTTTCAACACGCAATTGCTAACTGTTGATACGCGGATATTCCAAGTGATTTTATATCAGGATATTATTATGAGTGCGTGGAAAAAGACTACAGTTTGGCATATGATTATTATCTTCTACGTTAAAAACGAAGTTTGAAGCCATGGTTGAGTCATCGGCGAGATGCCTGCGCCATATCCAGGTAACACGAGGTAAGACTGCTGTCTAAAGGCTTGAACTGCTGTCTCTGTTTCATATATAGATATAGGATTGAAGATATATGCTTACGAGCTGGTGTTTATAACAAAGACCAGCCTATAACCGGCGCGATACCAAAGATTTAGTGTGGATGTGCGTAGTATATCCTATGCGCATTCTTCAATTACAGGCGTCGTTTTGAAAGGGGGAGCTACTTGTTGTTTCCACCATCGTGGCAAGTGAACTGGCGATATAACCATTAAAGATTTAATTAAAGGTTGCAATAATTCGGGTCCGTTTGAGCGTGGCGATGGCGACTTATGCATGCACATAGACCGAAACTGTGTGGAGGGAGAGAGGCATGTATATGTCTTAGCGATGGAAAGTCGATGCATGTGAATTTTGTTATATATACCCTCGAGTTTTGTTTAGGAGCCAGACCTCAATCAACGCCGGTTCTAAAGAATCCATGTGGAGGTTGTAAGTGAGTATATATATATAATTCGCATGCGTATTCTCAGTTTTTTCTGTTTAAGGATTAAGGAAAGGCACCGTATGTTACTGCCAAGCATGTGTGTTTTGAACCACAAGAAAGATAAACTTATGAATTGAAATGGTTCCGATGTGAGATTGCCACTAATTGGAGTTTTTGATTAAAGTAAAAAAAAAACTTAGATGCACACAGGTATGCACATAGATTACAGATCTTGGATAATGCAGGCCCTGCTTGTGTCATGTAACAAGTTGTTTACGAGAACAAAGCCCTTCATACCATAAAAATTGATCCGTTCCTAAATATGAAGATGAAATACATACCTTTTGTAACAGTGTTACACCATGTAGATCAAAATATTGCTCCATCTGAAGTATCCAATTTACCAGATCCTTGCCATCAAACTTCCTCATCTTGCTTTTTCTTGATTTTAGGAGCTCAATCTTGAAACGACTATAACTATGTACTTTCGGATCTTTGAGTTCTAAAATTGCGACCTATAGTAGCCCTCTGTGTTCTCTTTCCAATGCCACCAGTCTGATCCAAATTGGATTCTCCAAGAAAGAGTTATGCACAATCTCCCAAGGTGACCTGATTATAGACCTTTCCAAAAGAGCAAACTTGTATGAGGTGACACTTGTCAATGTTTCTACCTTTGACTCTACAAAATATATAAAAGAAACTAAAGTCCGTCCTAATTCTGTAAATTCTGACAAAATTTCAATCCAATGCTTAGAGAAAAAGTTATGATGATTTTCGTTAGGTCACCTATTTGGAATGTAATTTAGGAGTCCTGAAAAAGCCCAACTTCCTCAGATCATATCTCTGCAAATATAGCACAAAACGCTCTAAAATTTGGACTTGAGATTCACTGCGATGTCTTCTCAAATGGGTTTTTGTTTTATCTTCTGAAATGTCGTAGAAAAAACGTTATAGTGAAAATTCCACGATGACCTGTTTAGAGCAGCGAAACCCTAGAATCCAAAGCTCTAATACCAAATATTATGAAACCAGCTCAGCAAAATATAGAAAATATAGATCAACGCCTTATAATTCAGCCTCTTCTAGGGGGCAACCTCCTTTACATTACATAAATGAACAATTCTTGGATGATACAATTTAAAAGACCTCCTTTCTATATATAGGAGTCTAAGGGGTCATAAAATAATTAGAGCCGACATAACAATAAAAATGTAAGGGAACAATAATAACAATAGTGGGCTCCTATGGGACACAATAGTAACAATATGGGCACTACATGGGTACATCAATATAATAAGTGGGTTGTACTAATAACAATAAGGGGTACACTAATAGAATAGGGGCCTAACACAATTACTTTTTTCTCAGATATAAGTATTCATTTTTGTTAAGACAAATTATTTTTCCATTTTTGCAAAATATGAATAAGGTGGTATCCTCTTTTATGGATAACCAAGGAAATTGTGGAAAAAAGGCTCCATGGATTTGTTTCTTTCAGGTGATTCTTCAAATACCACAACCAGAGGATGAACAATGGATTATGAGTACTTACTATTACACCTCAAACATTGTTGTTACCCCTCAAGTGGTGTTGTTACACTACAAGTTGTTGTTGAACCACTAGACATTGACTATTCCACAACCGTCTAAGCATGTGGGTACTATCGCATGGGATAGCTATCGCAAAGATTGTATTATTTATGGGCAACTACAGAATCAAGATAGTTGTGATTTTGAGAAATGATGTAACAAAAATAAGCCTTATATTTAGAACTTTTTGTAACAATTTCTATTTTCTCTCCATATTGATCAACACGAGAATCTATTTTGGACATGTCAATCCTATAAAGGGAACTCTTTTCCATGTAAATGAGAACAAGTATCGTTATTTTCCTTCTGTAGTTCATGATCATTTCTTAAAACAAATGGTAGTGTTGCTAATGCTTTCACAGCTATGGTGTTGAAGTTTTATTAATTCATATTTCATCCATGTGCCCTGCTAGGGAGGAAGGGCCCTCCTCTTTAGTGGGGATTGCAGTAGCAGTTAAAAAATAGTGGTAGATCAATTAATATTCTTTTCTCTAAGTGTGAAATTATTTATGTCGCCATGTAATTTGCATAATGGGTTTATTTATTTTTCGAGAATTATGATATGTTGTCACACATGATTGATTCGAACATAATATTCAGTCAGCTGGCTTAGTTACTTGGGTGGTGTATGGTGCCCCTTTTTTTTGGTAACATGAAGTGTGGCTTCATATCTCTAGAATATTTTTTATTTCTGCATGAGTGTTACTTTCTGCAATTAAATTCAGCGACATTTGTTTTTCCTTTTAATTTTACTCTTGGCTGAAGTGTATCGTCATAGACAATGCATACTCTGAAATAAATAGACCTACCCTGGGTTGAAAATTTATGGTTGTGATTCAGTCATATTCATAGTCATTAAATCGACTCAACATTTTGGTGTCGTTGCCAGGGAAGGCAGTCGATTATGTAATCATCCAAGTGTGTTTTGTTAACAAAGTGCTTCTAGTGCATAAGTGTTGGGCGGCAAGACAAGAGGTAATAACCTGTGCATCACTCTAATATACTTGGGCGGGCTCACCCCTGTGTTCACTAGGACACTTAGGTTGTGTGAATTATTTGATTCTTTAGATGTGTTCTTAGCTTTACAGGTGTTGGGTGGAAATACAAGAGGTAAGAACTTGTGAATCGCTCTAATATACTTGAGTGGGCTCACAAATGTATAAGCTCAGACACTTAGGGCTTGAATAAATATGCATAGGGTCAATGTGTAAATTGTAGGAATAATAGAAAGCTCAAAATACCATCACTCTAATATATCATAGGAAAAATGGGTCATAAAAGAAATAAGAAGAGTGCAGATCCGGGGAGGAAAACATTTATTCATGTGCTGAGCGACGAGTGAGAGGGAGGGAGATAGTGACAAAGTTGGAGGGTGGGGAGACAGAGAGGGAGGTGGGGGAGAGCAGGAGAGAGAGGAATAAATTGAGATAAGAGGGGAGAGATGGAGAGAGAGAGGGAGAGAGGAGAGGATGGAAGAGAGAGAAGAGGAGAGCAAAGAGATAGGAAGAGAAGGAGAAGAGATAGAGATGGAGACATAAATATGGAGGGGATAGAGATAAGGGAAAAGGGAGGGAGATAATGATAGATGTTGGGTTGTGTTATATTCTTTCCACATAGTTAACAGGGGGTTTGAGGGGTACCCGTAACCCCACTTTATGGGCGGACCCACCTATGGTTTTGTGCATGATTTTCTTACATGTTTTTTGGACGCGATGGTTTTCAGTCCATGGTATTAGATGCTTCGGCATGTATAAATATGTATTGTAACATTGAAAGGAATATAATGAAAAATCAAGCTGGTAGTCTCGATTTTGGGATCCAAGGGAAAATCTCTATGCATATGTGTTTTTATGTGTTATGCTCTCGCATTGTTTATTTTTCTGTGATTTAGAATTCGTATGAAGGTAATTTATGTATAGGGTTAAAACCTACATTTGGTATCATAGCTATTTTGGCTTCAAGGGGACGCCTTTGTTGCTGAGGGGTTTCGCTCAGGCCTGTGGTAGAACTTTTTTAGTGGGAGATCTGCGAGATCGATTCTGGTGGTGAAAGAAGATGGCGAGCAGTAGAAAGATAGAGATTGAGAAGTTCAATGGTCAGAGTTTTGAGCTGTGGAAGCTCAAGATGGAGGATCTGTTGGTGGATAAAGATCAGTGGATCGTGGTAGATCCGGGTACTAAACCAACAGGAGTGACTGATGAAGAATGGAAGAAGTTGGATCGGAAGGCAAAGAGCACAATACGATTATGTGTCTAAGATTCAGTATTGCTAAATGTATCAGGGGAAGCTACGACAAAGGCTCTGTGGGACAAGTTAGGGACTTTGTACCAATCTAAGTCTCTGGTGAATAAACTATTCCTGTGTTAAAAGCTGTATAACCTCAGGATGAAAGATGGAGACTCGGTGACAGAGCATTTGAATGCGTTTAATACTGTGGTAAGTCAGTTATCATCTGTTGATATTAAAATTTCATATGAAGATAAGTGCATCAGTTTGTTGT
>APFE030974359.1:0-15008 GCA_000404065.3 Pinus taeda | reverse complement strand
TTCATATTCTTCTTGCTTGAAAAGAGTGTCCTTCTTCTTCATTAGGGTTTTCTTCTTCTCCTTAGGTATTTTTTTCTTCCTTTTATTCTTCAGCTACTGTAGATCAAACTTTCTTTTCTTGTGCTACAAATGAGGTCGCGTTGCTGCCCATATATAGTGGTTTATGGCTCCCTTTGAGGGTAACTTGTCCTTAATGAGGCCGACTTGGTGGAGGAGGCCTAATTGACTCAATTTAAATTAAAATATTTTTTCATTCTTGATATACAAAGCTGAGGAATGGTCTATTACATGGTGAGAATGACTAGGAATCAAGACACAGACCCTAGAAGTTTACAATGGTGTATTTGACCTAGAAATAAAATAAAAAAGCATAAACCCATGCTAAAAGATCATTTTTCTTTCATATTTTTTTTTCTTTCTTTTGACAAATATATAACATCATGAGTCAAATACAATTGTGAAGAATGACACTAGTTACATTCTTTAACACTCCCTCTTAACTAGGGAGGTGTTCATAATTACATATATACATAGGTACATGGATGAGCTCAAACTGATATGAGCTATGAAGAGTCACAACACACGTAGTGCTATAGATTAGATGCCTAACTAGGTATCTATTTGGGTGGTACTAAGGTGTGTTCCAAGCTTTAGCCACTCTAGGTACCATAAGGCTTAATCTCTAACACCAACCTAGGGATCTAGTTGCATATCCAAGGCCAAAGCTCTAAGATGAATGCCACCCTCCGTACTTCAAGATCTAGACATCATCACAGGCCAACCAGATTTCCTCCCAAGCATATTGTTTCCTCTAGATTGCCATTTTTACAGTATAAGGGATGAGCTATGAAAACAAATATAATCACACACATACCAACAGTCACAGATAATTATATCATATTCTGAAATCTATGTATCTTTAATCATAGTAGTTGCACCAATTAATATCTATGAATATTGAGAGTACTTCCAATAATTTCTGGGCATATTCATTTTATGATTCTTATGATGTGAGCATTGAAATGAAATGAAACAAAATCATCCATGGTGAGAGTCCAAATAAAGCAGTATGCTCTGGATTTCACTGTATGTACAGCATAGTCTCAAAAAGGTACTTAGAAGGAAGTATAGTATATTGCATTATATGGAAAATAGTCACATGGTAATCTACATGGTGAGTTTTCACATATAAGTGGGTTAGCCAAATAATCTTTTGATACTAATAAGAGTGTACAGTAGGAAAGTTGAAAGAATGTTCCTTGAATTGTTTTAATATTGTGGATCTTTTTATCATATATTTTAGTATAATTAGTTACAGTATACTTTTTCTTCTTTTTTACCATGAATTTCATTAGTTTCATAAACTTAAGATTACATCAGGGATTATCATAAGTTATATTGATCTTTGATATGAGAGACCAAACCATAATAAAAATTGGAACTTGTTGAGGGTCAAGAGAGAGAGTTTGAAACAAAGAAAACCAGCATATATTGAGTTTAGATCTAGATAATGGCCTCTCTGAACTTTCTCAAAATGAATAACAAAATTAAATGCATCAACCATAGTGATCAATATGTGAGGATATTAGAATGAGAGCCTACCACTGGAATAGGAGTAGATGGATTAGTCGGGGCTCTAGCTATCATAACGGAATGCCAAGATGATGTTCAATCCTCACCAATATGTGGTTTATCTTGTACAAACTATCATTATAATATTTCAAGTTCCCATTCATTTAATCATGTAGGGATCCTCGCTATGATTCCTCCCAATGACGCCAATTTTTATTTTTTTTAAATAGACTTAAGATAATTTACAAATCATATTCAATAAAAGCAACAAGTTGTAGATATAAGAACCAAGCTGATATTTATTTAAACACAAGGAAGTGAGATTTAAGTTATGATATTACAGATAATAATATAAATAAATATTCCCTCTTAATCTAGTTATTAGTGATCCACATCCATTATGAAAATCTGATATTAACTAAAATACATCCACATTGAAACACATAAAATTTAAGGTACATAGATCAATAGCCCATAAAATTACAATTTAACCATCATATCAGTCAATTTTACAATCTAGTAAGTATAGATATAACAAAATCATGTAATATAACATCATGAATACACTAGGTACCATTCACCCAGGAGTGGAGATTCGATCTTGAGTTTCCCACTTCTTGCACTCTCGTGTTTCTATCTATGTTCATGTGTGGAGAATGATGCATCTCAACCAAATGTTGATGATTCACTAGTTGACCTCCTAGCCTAATCCTTGGGTACTCTTTTTACCCATGGATCGTTGAGCTTGAATGGGTCTATATAGTAAAGGAAGAATATAAGCTTATGGAGGAGAACACTCTTGGCTCAAGAGTCCCCTCTCTAATCACCTCCACCTCACGAAATTCACTATATATTCATACTCACTAAAAATAACATTATGTAATCCATCCAATAATAGGGAAAAAGGTGATCTCTCTCCCATAATGTGCCGCTTCTTTTATAGGAATCTTCATAGGTGACACTTGGCACTTAATGCATAGATAATTAGTTTTATTAATATAAAAGTTTAGTTATTCATTATCTAACATGTCATCCTCTCACCAAGGCTTTCCTAATTTATTTACTTTAATTTTTATTCAAAAATAATATTTTTTCTCACCCCAACATGAGCCCCTATTTCTTCTCCTAGTTGTTTCTTGATCCCCCTTTTGTACTTCTTCATTTGTATTCATTACTGAAGTAAACTGTTAGGTCTCATATTTGGCCCCCCAACAGCCATATAGTTAAAGTCAAATTGATCTTAGATGGAGATCCTTTTTTTGACTCTTGAGACATGGAGGGTCTCTCTTGAAACTAAATTTCTTTAATTTAATTTATTATTCTTTAATTTCATTTACCACCCTCTTTTTTTATTGAGGTTAAACTGATTTAGGATTAATGTTTTTGATTAACTCTATGTCCCTTTTGCCCTTCTTTCTTATGAAAACAATTATGTACTTTGAAGCTACTTTATATGCACATTATCTACCTAATATTTTCCAAATATGGGAAGTGAAGAGTTCTCGCTTGGTACAATATTTTTATCTCTTCCTTATTCTCCCTTTTACCCAAAGGTTTATTCTTTTTTTTAGATAACTTGGTTCTAAAACCTTATTTACCACATTATGTGAATTAATATGATTATCATATTTTAATTATATTTTAGTGGTTTCTTCTTGATTCCAAGGGTGCCAAGTGAGTCATGCCTTTCAAGAGATTCCCTTTCAAGTTCCATGCGTGAAACACCAATAAGTTTCTTCTTGATTCCAAGGATACCAAGTTAGTCATTCCCTTCAAGAACATCCCTTAAAGTTCCAAGGGTGCCACGTTGTTTTCCCTTCAAGTATCCAGTGACTACAAGGTATAAACAAGGTGTGGCGATGGATATTTCTATCCTCTCCTATGTCGCCCTTTATAGTGAGACTAATGGTGTCGGGGATCGAGGAATTTGCCTTGATGCACACCCCCCATTAAAATCCTCATGAGTGATGCAATCTAGGATCAGCTTCCATGACATCGTAATATTCAAGGTGAAGGTATCCCAACACCTTCTAGCCTAAGTCATGATGTGAGTGCTAGCGGGTTCCCATAAGGTTCCATCTATCTATACATCCCCATCACCCATGTGTGATTCGTTTGGCTAGGCAACTAATGTACACCTGCATCTACTATCATGTCATTATAATTCACAGTAGAATTTTAAATTGAACTTTAAAATTTTATGAGACCGTAGTATGCAATTCAAAGCAAACCATAGGTTTTCGACTCATCATATGAAAGTGTATATATGTGGTTTCCTACCACACTCAATGATCATTAGTAATATTTGATTTATAATATTAGTCAACAATATAATTTTGTATGTTAAGTCATCATCATGACATAATAATCAACATCTCTATAATTATGAGAAAGAACTATGTAAACTCACACATAATGAATCAATCATCAAACATAGTTATATGACACATCCATCACTATTATTATCATCATAACATCAAACTAGAATAATAATTATTATCACATACATTCCTAGTAAGAGTCAAATATCTGGAATCTTAACCTGAGGTCCTCAAAGAATAATGCATCAAGGCTAATGTCATATCAGCATCAGTCAACCAGAGTGGGCACTACAGGTCTAAGGTTTGCATCAAGTCTATCCTAGACCTCTGGTGATCCAATAGAATGAGCTCCAACATGAATGTCATCTACCAGTACAAATTTACTATCAGCATATATTTATTAGCTCTTCCTCATGTGTGACTCATGTCGGGGATCCAACTTGTCCAATTTTTTATCACTTCAAAATCTAATAAGGAGGTTAAGTGGGAAGAGGCTTCCCTTTCAATCCGGGTCAACTCCTCTTGTAGATGAATCGAGATTTTCTCCCTATATCTCGATGAAAATCCTTGTATCTGGTGATGTAAGAAAGTATTCCCTCTATAAGCTTACTCCTTATAGTAAGTTTCCCCTTTCCTCACAAGGCCTCTATATAGGCATGACACTTACATACCTTGGTAATTGTGTTGTGGAAAATAGGTTGCACATGCCACACAGGGGCTCACTCACCCCAAACCACTTCACCTTGTTCGGGTCAAAGGAAATTTGAGAAGGCACTTGAGATTTCATAATGCAATTAACTTGACCATCAAGACATAAGCCCAAACACACCTCTCCACCACTCCACCTACTGCTTACGCCTTGAGTCCAATCAATATTCACCTCACTCCACTTCTAGAATTGTTGAATGAATTGTATTCCTAGGTTCTAAACCTTAAAAGACACACCCTTCCACACCACATTGAAAAATGGTAGTTTGAGGCCATCCCAAGCCTAGAGAGCCCCACCACCTCTTATACTACAACCAATCCGCATACCGAGACCAAATCTGATACTTTGTATACTCCCAAGAATTGAATCTTCCATCAAGACAATACCAACACTAAAAACAAAAGGAGTCTCAAAGCTTTCCAAGATAGGGATGACATGAAACTGTCCCACACCAAACACCCCTCTTCAATTTAACCTAGTGTGAATGTTCCTTAGTATCCTCCAACCTCTCTATTTCATGGGATCTATTGGTATTTATGTAATCACAATTTCACATCTTTTCTTGATGTTATAATTCTTCATGATTTAAATTGAATTTTTTATTAAATCTAACATCTTAAAAATTTATCAAAACAATTGTTTATACAAATTATATAATTTAAAAGTTACAATTTTAATTGGAACAAAATTGACTAAAAAATATTCTCGTATGAAAAAATAGAATAATTATTTTAACTTAAAATGAATCACTTTTTAAAGTGTTAAAAACAATTATTTCAACTTAAAATAAATCACATTTTAAATTTATAAAAATGATTTTGATTTTATAGTTAATCTACCTAGAAAGAAAACGACATAACTTTGTCTATAAATTTTGGTAATTATTAATTAATTCAAAATATTTCCAATTTTTATAAACTAAAAAATTTATAAAAAAATTATTAATGAGATGCAATTAATTTATAAAAAAAATAAAAAATCAACCTATTCTAAAACAAAAACACTTAAAAAAAAACACTCCGATTACCATTCTCTCGAGCAATTTGATAATATGTTTCTACAATTTTATTAATTTGTTTAGTTCATTAGTGTGGTTGTACAAGCTCCACCTCACATCACTATTTTACCTTCTTTCAAAATAAATTCTATTGCTATTCCAGGACCATAATTTTTTTGTTAGACTGAATTTATTAATTTCAAGCAAAAGTAACAAACATTCATAATTAAAAACCAACTTAATTTCGTTACATATTTATACCTTAACTAATACTATTTAAAGTTGTGTGGATAATTTTTTTTGGTTACATTCACACATATTATTTTATATATATATATATTATAAAAATAAACTCTAATTATATTTATATAATTTAATAAATATTAAATAAAACACCCAATAAATAATATTTTGTAATAATTTACAGAAGGCTTCTCTCATTGAAACTAAAATATTAATCAACAACTAAATTAAACATTATACGTTTAAAACTGGTCATAGTGATAGCACTCCTTGAAATTGAATCATTATAAAGAAACTCATTATTGATATTCTTTTATATTAAAAAGACTACACAATAATAATAACAAATCTTTAAAACAAATTAATAAGTGCCCATTGAATACCATTCAGATATGTCCAAAGAACCAGAAGAACTAGTTGAATACCACTCAGAGAAGTCCAAAGAACCAATCCAATCCACACTCAAACCAACCTCAAATGGTAAGAAATCTCAAATCAAACCCATTGCGTTTTGTTGGCATCCTTACCATGTTAACATGCGGTAAAGATATATACGCTCCAACATCCCTACCATGTTAAACAAGGTAAGGAGATATATGATGGGAAATGCCAACCTCGTCGTTTTTGTCAGCTCCAACATCCTTACGATGTTAATCTGTTAGGTTTGGAAATAATTCCAATTAGATGTAGAGGCAATAAGCTTTGGCTCTACGTAACACTTGATGATACATCCACTTAATAAGCTTTGGCTCTAGGTAACACTCACATGATACATCCACTTAATAAGCTTTGGCTCTAGGTAACACTCACATGTGCAAATAAGTATTGTTAGTCCGTTAAATATTTTCAGAACATAGACATCTCATATTAAGGGAAATATCGCCCTTAGAAACGTGTGATAAATGGTCGTAGAAGCTGGAAAAGTTCTCATAGGAGAAATTTCAATGATGAAGGTAAGATTAAGTTATCTGCGTTGAAAATAGTTCCAAAAGCATAAGGTTAATATGGTACCCTATAGGTTCCAATCAACAATTCAAAAGAATTTATGGAAATGTGGAGTTGATACATGGGGAATATTTAATTTAAATCATTATGAGAACTAAGAACTGATACATCTTATGGGAGTAGTTGTGGTAGTGTGAGGTTTAATTGGTCATAATTATATAAATATGATTTTTTATTTTATTATTTATATGGTTTATTATTTTTGGAGTAAAAATTGTGTGATTAGAATTTTGTGTGTGTTTAATATTTTTAGGGGATACTCGATATCAAATCAAGATAATTCAAAATATATTGATAAGAAAAATATATGGATAAGAAAAGAAAGCATAGTAAAAAGGTCATTTTTTTAAAGAGTGATTGATTATAAAATAATTAAACAATTAAATGTTAATTTTAAGGAATAAGTGTCTACTCAAATCAATAAAGACAAATTTATAAGTAAGTAAGAAATATGTTAAAAACAGGGTTAAAATAATAATAAGTTAAAAACTGGTAGGAATCAAATCCATTTTAATTCTAGATCTACCAAGTGCCGAGAGGGATCAAATCTCATTTAACTCTAAAAGAGGTTTGTATCTCAAGAGATTTAATCCCTCTACCAAGGCTTGGTAGATTTGGGATTAAAATGGATCTAGGCTAGTTTTATTATTAATTATAATATATAATTATTATTTTATCTTTCTTTTTTATTCATTTCTATTTAAGTTTTATGTAATCACTTTGGTTCAAACATATTTTATGATAGTTATAATTATTAAATATTTTGTTCTATTTTTGAGCTAGTCAAAATGTTTTGAGGACACTACAACATCTCTACATACTCAGGCCGTAGAGAAGAGGAAATTACTTTTAGCCTTTTATTACTTAATTGAACCCATGTGCAAATGTTTACAAAAATTTACACTATTGCAGCATCTCCCCCAACTTTTATGGGTTTAGATTTAATTTTAAAAATGTTATAAAATACAATAAAAATAAAATATTAGTAAAATATTATATTTAGAATTGACTTATGGTTTTTGGGCAAGTGGTATTGATAAGCCATGGTGGTGGCCCATGATATTGTAACAAATTCTATTTACTAGTTAATAATATTCATGGTAAAATGCTAGCCATTATCCATGGTGAATAATCTTGTTAAATTATAAGTTTGTTGTAAGTATTAAATTTTAATTTAAAAATATTTATACAATTAAATTATAAAAAACTTATTTTATTAAAAAACATATTTTTAAGTAGTTTTGGTTTCGGCATGTGGTATTGGATGATCAATGGTATTGTAATACAAACTACTTACTAATCCAAATAATAATAATATAATAATAAATTAAAAATTAAAATAATTAAAATAAATATAAAATGCTTCTAGAGAATCCATGCCCATAAATTGAAAACATTAAAAATTAAATATACATTTAAACGAGGAATTAAGAAAAAAAAAAAAAAAATTTAAAGAGAATCCAATATTAATAATTTTGACTAAAAATAACCCCAAATTAAAAGACAAATTTAAGAAAGAGGCAAATTAATTATTTAGAGTTAAGAGTAAAGATTATGTAAAATTGTAAATGAGAGAAACACGATGAAGTTAGTAAATTATGGGAACTTATATTTTAGAGAAAAAGAGAATAGAATGAAACATTAAATTAGGAATAACATACTTTTTTCTTCTTAATAATAAAACTAAAATTAATGAAAGAAAAAAAAAAATAGTTAACCCACGAAGGGAAAGATTTGAGAATAAAAGCAACCATTAGAATTGAAAGAAAGAAAGAATGGAGATTCAGAAAAGAGGGAAAATTATTACAAAAGACTAGGACGGGGGAGAACCTTGAGAGGGAGGGGGCCGAGAAATGATTAAGATCGTGAATAAGAGGATTTCAAGACTAGCTTAATTTTTATCCATATTGGCGTTAAATTTATTTGGGTGATTTTTAGTTTAATGGGCTTCCCGAATAAGGTGGGTTGAGTGTAATGGAGCAGATGCCGGGATTTCGGTCTGGTAAAAGCTGATAAGATGTTTAGATTTGAATAAATGCTCAACAAAGGCTAATTTTGAGATATGGTTGTGATTAGTATCACTATATGTTCCTTTAAATGAGCTTGAAAAGATTTATGTATGATTTCTTAGATGTTCCTTTAAATGACCTTGAAAGTTCTATGTATGATTTCCCACATGAATAGTTAAATGAGCTTGAAAGGATCTATGTATGATTTCCCCAAGCGTTCCTTCAAATAAGCTTGAAAGATCTATTTATGACTTCCCACAATAGCAGGGAGCTGGTAACTTTTGGGCCAAGCATTGGATTAGATTTATCCTTAAGTGATCTAAATAATTGTTTTAAAGTCATGTGAGGTTTAAAGGCATTTTTAATGTTCTTTTTAACTAGGAATTTAGTTATGTAATTCGTAAAGCCTTTGATATAGGGGAGAGATAAGAGAGCATGGGAGGGGAACGTTTTTTAACTTATTATAGGGGAGAGATAAGAGAGCATGGGAGGGGAACGTTTTTTAACTTATTGAAGAAAGAAAATTAATATGCTTTATTAATTTGGGATAAAGACTAACCATTATTGATAAATATTTTAATTAGATGAGATTTTCTTTTGGCTAGAAATTAAGAATCATAATTCATTCTCATTTAAAAAATTGTTCATGATTGAATGTATTAATATGAATGGATTTTATGTTCTAATGTCACCAACAACATAATCATGAAAAGTAAGTTAAATCAACAACTTACCAAGAATAATGAAGGTCATAGAAGTCGTTGAAATAGAAATAACTAAATCAAGGTAATGATTGATGCATCTTAGACAAGTTTACCTTACATTTTAGCACAAAAATTTATTTTATATAGAAATCTATTTTTATGGATACTTAAAATATCCTACTTCAAGATTAAAGAAAGTAGATACAATTATATTTTTTTAATTTTCCAGTTATTTAGTTTTGGCTGTAAGAAGACACTAAAATATTGAATTCAAATTCTATTTGAGCATGTAATTTACTAGTATTAAATATAAACTCCATTAGACCACATCATACTTCAATATTGAAGAAAGTAGATAGAATTATATCTTTTTAATTTTTTTCAGTTATTTAGTTTTTAATATATGAAGACCCTAAATTATTAAATTCAAATTCTATTCGAGCATGTAATTTACTAGTATTAAAGATAAATTCCATTCGACCACCATCCTATCTATATATTGATTAAATTTCCAACTAAAATATTACATATAGTGAGCGTGTTGATAAGCATTCCCACATATAATTAGTATAAATTCACTTATTTCACCTCTTTTTCAGGATTATTTCATTAAATTCGTTACCCAATCTAGAACCACCTTCACTTGGATATATCAACTTTAAGAGACTACAACGAACGCAGGTTTCTGTGTATGCTATAGCTAATGATTTTATTGTTACATGAATGAGAAAATTTATATTGAAAAACTATAAAAGTATTTGCTAATGAAATTAGACATTTTTGTATTGGTATTAGATATTTTTGCGTTGGTTTTAGTAATGGTTTGCTCGGGCATTTTTTTTTCCTGTGCTTCACCTACATGATGCAGCGCTCATATCTATTTTTCACATGTATTAATAAATTGTATATATAATCTAAAATATTGATGCACTATATACGTTAAGAATTAATATGGTATTTACACATCACAAAATACGTAGTAAGAGTAAAAGTAATGATAGTAGTACTTTGACATTGTAAAACTGAACATCAACATATAGGTATGAAAATTAATGCTTCATTAGTTAAACTTACACAACTACATGTTTCCCACATCCATTAGTGGTCTTCTACATAAAATGAGTGTCAATGTGTAGATAGATGTAAAGCTTATAAAGTCTTCTGCAACCAATTGCTTATATACTAAGTATGCATTAGTGCCATGTCAATGATGAAAATGTACCAATGTCTCTTTAGTGCCCTAATTCCTAAATATGTTTAGTGCCATGATGTTTAATATTTTCATAGGTATGAAAATGTAATTTATTGTTTCTTTTTATTGGTAAATTTTCAAATATGGATAAGAAAATATAACAACTTGTATAAAATTATTAATGTGTATGTTTCAATTAATGTGTTTAGAAACTAAATTAAAGTAGTGTATCATTAAAACAAATATGGAACTTTATATTTCAACATTTCTTTTACTTTGATTTTCCAAAAATTTCATACTCCATGTGGGTATTTTTTCTTACAACTTAGGAATTGTATCTTTTCGTTTTCTTCATCGTTTATATTATTTATATGTCAAAATTTTTCATAGACAAACTAATATCTTTCTGGGTCCCCATCTCCCTCATAGAGGGGAATGTGGCTCAATCCATTTTTTTATTTTAGTGATTTTATAGGTAAATTGCTTTAGTCGAGTTGATGGTTGTTGGTGGCCCGACCATTTTATCAAGATGGTCAATTGAATGGAGTACTTACTCAATTGGAATGATTGTTTTGTTTACTTTAGGATTGACTCCTGCTTCCTTAGACTAGCTGACTGCAAAACAACTTATTTTCTTTCCAACATCAACAATTATAGTTACAAATAATGTGTCATCAATTTGGCATGCTTTTTCTATATGCTCTAGGAAATAATTTGTCAAATGATGTGATTCTTTGTAGAAGCTTTCCACAATGTTTACATGTTCTTCTAAAATTAACAATTTATGTAGGGGATGTTGTCTCTCAGATCTATTATGTGAAGGAGTATGTTAAGGAATTCTCCATTATGAACCAAGTCTATTTCATAATCAGTATTTCTGTGAGACGCTAATTACTCATATTTCCTTCTCATCTTTTCTATACCAAATTGTGAAGGGTTCTAAGTCTATATGCAACATTTGATTAAGAAATTATTATATTTTTGGGCTTGTTATATTAAATATACGAAACTATAGTATTAGAGGTCTAATATCATCAATGTTTATAGTGCCAACTTACCTTCTTGGACATAAACTAAATTGGAGACTTTTGCTCCTTTTAAGAGCCATCGAGGTCTCTCCTCTCCACTATAGGTATTCCTTCACATCCTTAGTGAAGTCCCATCCACCAACTAACTATTGCTTTACTTTTTTTGGTTAACTCGACTACCACACCACTGTTGCATTATGCATCTCTCCTCTTATAAAATTTTCCCCTCTCTATATTTTGTATATCGGTGAACAATTTATAGTAATGTTTGCGACATTTTTTTCTTTTAAGAGACTCTTTTTTGAATGTGCATTCTCAAGTCTTTCCAGTCAAATCACGCCTTCTCATCTTAACTCGTTACCTCTGGGGAAAATTTTATTTGGTTAGAAGTATCTCATAGATGGTTACTCCACCATTGTTTGCCCAACTTACTCTTGTTAAGGAGAAAGGGAATACATAAACATGATTATTTGTCAAAAAATAATCTCAAACTTTGGTGTTCCTATAAGGGGCTTCTAAAAATTCTTCCTAATTTTCTTGCCTTTCTTGGTCACTTATGTTCATTGATTCATGCAATGGGGCTTTGTAGTCTATAATGTGGTCAAAACCCTTATTTAGGAGCAACTTATGTAACAAATGATGGATTGTGCAAAAGAACCCTTCGTGGAAGTCAGTATGAAATTGTTCATTAATCGTATTGGTCGAGGTAAGACCTTCAACTAATTGTTCTTCATAGTAAACTTAGAGGATTTGCATGACCCATTTGTGTAAATTTGTTCTTCCCCTATTGACGACTTTGTAAATCAACCATGCATCATTTGTAGGGTGATGCATGAGAATCTCGATCGATATATTTTTTTTATTTTTAAGGAGATAAACTCAATAACGTTTTGGTGGGTCTTTGTAAAGAAATATGACCTTTCCTCCATTATTTAAAACTCAATTTCTCCTTGCATAATCCTACAGGTGGTTTTTTATATTATTCTACAACCCCTCTCGAATAGCTTCTAAACTCAACATTTACATGTGAATTTCATATCAACTCGAGCTGAGGAACTACCAATGACTATACCAATGTTTTAATTTAGTGAATTGTATGCATTGGTGACTAACAAATTGTTATAGTGGGAATAAATTGAATGAATATATACATGGATCACATATGTAAGAGATAATATGAAGAAAACAAAAGTAGTGATAAACCAACAAATGCATCCTTTGTATTAATCTGTAATAAGAATGGAATGCATTCTCATTAGATACGTTCATATTTGTACTAGAGTCTTCATAGTTATAGGTGAAGCCTTATATGAGCCCCATGTTAACCAAAAAACTCTTTTTTAATCCCTAGATATTGGGTGATTACATTTTTATTATTATATTTTTATGTAGGCTAGAACCCCTCATGGTCCCATTTCTATTAAAATTGTACCCTTTGTTTCACACACACACACACACACTGAGGAGACCTAGTCTTATGATCATCATATTTTTTCTTCTTCATTGTATTTATTGTAAAAGGAGGTATCCCCCTTAAATATGACTCTAATTATTAGTTTATTATCATTTTTAAGGGGAATGATTATGACATTCATTATCATAGCTCATGATCCTAGGATTTTGCTTCTTCAAACAAGTCATCTTGGCATTTTCGCTATAACATTTTTCTTGGAAGGATTTAAATAGTGAAACTTGGAGATTATTAAGAAGAGATATTGGTAAATATTTCATTCAATTTTTAGATCATGGTTCACTAAATTTTTGGAGATATGGTCGAAGGAAGTTGTTTTTTCTTAATGTTCCTAAAATCAATCTCAAACAAGTCATTTTGGCATTTTCGTTATACATATTTTATTTATTTATTTATTTTTACTTTTTTGTGTGATTTCAAACCATGAAACTTGGAGCATGTGAAGGAAAAATCATAGTGAACATCTAGTTCAAGATAAATATATCGTTTCACTATAATTTTAGAGATATTATCCAAGTAAAGGTCTTTTTGCATTAGATAATGTATTTTTAACATCAATATATTCATTAAGAAGGTTTATGAATAATTTCATATTTGTCCCTAATATTATTTATTTTTGTGGAATATTATGAGAATATTGGGCAAATTATGAAGATTTGGAGGAGAAGATAATTTAGGGACTTGCTCCCTACTACTGGAAGATCACTATTAAATAAAAAATCAACAAGATATTATGGAATTATGGCACAGATTGTGCAACTCTAATGATTGAGAAAATCTAGAAATGTGTTCCCTATCATTTAATGCAGATTCCTAGTATTGGGAACGAGATCCGCTAATAAGGGGATTTTGGTGGGGAAAGCTTCCCTCTTTCATGTGGAATGATTCCTAATAATTTTGTATAAGTAACAAGTTGAATTTACCTCTAGGGATAGATTTTTATTAGTCTTCTTCTGGAGAGAAATCATATTTTTGCAGCTCCATTGTATTTTCTTTCAGGGATGTAATTGTATTGATGAAAATAATGAAGATTGGTGTCATGTTCAGCTTCTAAATCTTGTTCTTATTTTTTTTTATTTATGCATTTAGTATTAATGATTTCTTCTTGTAGTTCTAGGTTAAATGTTTGATGTAAATCATTTGTAGGATCACAAGTATCATTTCGTTGTTGGAAAGTATTTGGAAGGTCATAGTAATCATTGAGCTACTTGGACTAGTCTTCTTATTACCAAATCTAAATTTCTAAAACTCCTTTGTGGCAACTAACAATAAATTTCTGTTATTTTTTAGAGCATTCTGACAGGCCTCAATCAAGTTGATTCAACTTATATTAGATCAAAACAACATTCTATTTCATAACAAAATTTATCCCATTTCATTTTCACTTGATTAGGTTAGGAATTTGATGTATTTACTAGCTCACTAGTTCTCAAATTTCTGATTTTTAGACAAGTAATTTTCTGCTATTTTTTAACATGCATTAATAGAGGTATTTTTGAGTTATTCCACTTGGAATGGAGATTTAAGACATCCTACTCAATTAAAAACATTTTCCCATCCAATTTGGATTTGATTTTCTTGGTCTTTCTGTTATGAAACCAGCTGAAGAAAAGATAGAAAAGATAGATCAACGCCTTAGAATTCAGCGTCTTCGAGGGGGCAACCTCCTTTATATTACATAAATGAACAATTCTTGGATGATTCAAGTGATAAAACCTCCTTTCTATATATAGGAGTCTAAGGAGTCACAATATAAC